>JASDDO010000019.1:767621163-767865114 GCA_030015575.1 Agapanthus africanus | reverse complement strand
GACAGGATCAGGTCAATACTACAATTCAAGAAAGACCAAGAAATGATCCATACTCTTCCACTTACAATCCCGGTTGGAGGAACCACCCCAATTTCTCTTGAAATCAGAACCAGCATCAATTCTAAGGCCATAAAAACTTCCAGAGGCCTCCTCCTCCTCAACAACAAGCTCAGCAACAAACTCAACATCAATATCAGCAGCCCTTCAAACCCCAACCTTTTCAAAATCCGGTGAACAACTTTGCACCCAACAATTCCTTTCCTCAAAACAACATTGTTCCGTCAAATAACGATAAGGTTTCCTCTCTAGAACGAAGTCTGGAGGCGTTTGTAAAGCAATCGACTCAATGCATCGCCAACATCCAGTCTTCTATTCAGTCTTTGGTGCAACACACTGCTGCACATGGGCAAAGCATCAAGACCATCGAAGCCCAGATTGCACAACTGAATGTTGTTTTAAGCGAGCGAGATAAAAGGAAGCTTCCATCTCAACCACTCCCAAATCCTGGTCACCCACATAATGTACATGCTGCTCTTGAACAACAGAACCATAATGTGAGTGTCGTGACTACGTTGAGATCTGGAAGGATGCTGCACAACAACATTGGCACGCGGATAAATGATGACACCCCGGCCGCTTCTTCTTCTTCTTCTTCTTCTTCGTCTTCTGAGCCTATTCTCCATTCTTCAAAAGACTTTTCTTCTTTCGCTGCTCCGAACGGACCCACATCTCACTCCCCTAAAACTCCAGCTCTAGGATCTGTTCCAACTCCACAATCTCCACCATAAGCATTGGACTCAACTAATTTCAAAAATGTACCATTTCCAAACCGGTTGAGGTCCAACAAACAAAATCCATAAATGGAGAAGATTTTGGAGTTGTTTAAACATGTTAACATCAACATTCCCCTCTTAGATGCAGTCCAACAAGTCCTTTCCTACATAAAAATCCTGAAGGACTTGTGCACTAAGAAGAGGAAATCTCAGGTACCCAAGAAAGTTTTCTTAGCTAGTGCCGTGAGTGATACTCTTACCCATGCTTTACCTCAAAAACGGAAAGACCCTGGCTGTCCGACGATTTCAATAACCATTGGGGATAAGAACGTTAATTGCGCACTTTTGGATCTTGGTGCTAGTGTTAACCTACTTCCGTATTCTGTATATGAGCAACTAGGTGTAGGAGAGCTGAAACCCACATACTGTACTCTCCATATGGCCGACCGATCTATCACCCATTCTAGGGGTGAGCTAGAGGATGTGTTAATAAAGGTTGGGGATTTCATATTCCATGTTGACTTCATTGTTTTAGACACACAACCTGTAGCTAACCCCCGTAATCAAATTCCAGTGATACTCGATCTCCCATTCCTTGCAACCTCAAATGCTGTGATCAATTGTCGAAATGGTTCGATGAACCTATCTTTTGGAAACATGACAATTAAACTCAACATTTTTAGGTTAGGGAATCAGCCATCTGAACCTAGTGCTCATATACTCGATGTTTGTTCCATCCAGGAGATCGCCCCAGAGGACTGTGAATTCAATGAATTTTTGTTCAATCACAGCAATCTTGACGCCACTAGTTGTTGGAGATAGTGCCCTCAGAGTCAATTATTGGATCACATGTACGTGATTGCAATGATTGAGGGAGGACCTATCCCGGTAGGACAGTCTTACTCGAGATGATAGTATGCTATCTGGTTTACCTTTATCATCGTGTACTGTTTTAAGTGACCTGACACGTCGCTATTACACGTTGATAGAGCCTCTAGGATTCTTGCTTGACCACCAGCAGTATGAGGGCGATCATATAAGTGGGAGCTGGGGGTCTATAAGCATATCCTTAAAAGGTCCCTAGTCGTGAGAGTTTCGAGACAGGGCATCGATTCTCCATAGTAGACTAGTGTATACAGTCGAGACCCCGACGAGGGGCGGTGGCCGGTCTCACAAGCCACTGGTGTCAGTTGGATCACCTAAGATGTATACAGGTGCTCATTGGGTTATGAGTACACCGGACAGGACTCGCCGGGAACATGCTAGTTGGTCATATACCAGACGTCAGATGGCAGTTCCCTGGTGACATGTGTGCAGGTTAGTTCATCGACCTGGGGATCGTCATTTGTCTCGTGTGAGTTCCCACTGTACTTTGATTACTACCCTACCACGGCTCAAAGGAGTCGTGCAAACAGGTTTTAGTTGGGTACAGTCCCGAGCCACATGGAGGCAGTGAGCGTATCTTCAGGGGTTCGTCTCTCCCGGTATTGGGGGTGAGGTCGTGCTGTGTCTAGGAGAGCCATTACACGAAGCCCTCGGCCGAGGCAAGGAGATTTACTGGTAGGTATTCCAGTAGTATCTCAGGGTGTTCTGGGCTACACTCCGACACGACTTGTACCGCTTTTGGGGGTCTGACTTTTACCAACCCCCTAGGCCCGCCATGCGATGCTCATAGACGAACGGACCGGACTGTACGGATATTGTCACTGACAGGCTCAGTAGGGTGTCAGGATGAGTTCGCTCATCGACGTCCCTTTTAGTCAATAGCTGGTGGCCCGTTACGTATTGGCTTATACCTCTGACGTGCTAGTGGTTAAATCCACAGCCATAGTATTGACGAGTCTTTAGAGTCTACCACACTTTCAGTTACTCAGCTTTCGGACGAAACGCTGTAGAGGCCGTATGGAGATATGGCAGGGTCCGATCAGATACATGCGGTATTGCACGGATCAGGATCGGACGGTTTGTACTAGTAGCCGTATAGGTATATGGCAGGGTTCGATCAGATACGTGCGGTATTGCACGGATCAGGATCGAACGGATATTACTAGCCGGCTTTGGTTTAAGCCGGTCCTAGTTTAGTACAGTGTAGATTTTGTCTCTTTGCATTTGTATCCGGACGGAATACAGATGCGGGTGTGTATGCACAGTATCGGGGTTTTCCTGTAATTTATTACGGGACCAGTTTTCTGGAGTTGCCAGTTTGCATTCCGTTCCGGCCGGTTTTCCTTTGTTCTTTCCCGGCCGGACTTTTCCGATGGAGGGGGTTATTTGCAATTGTGCAAATAACATTTGTGGAGGGGGTTTCTTGTAAAAGATTGATTATGATAGCATCATTATCTTTTCCACCATGCTTTTGTTTTTATTGTGACATGAAAGGGTATGGTTTGAAAAAGGTAAAGCATGGTTGTATGTTTTCTTGTCTTGGGTTGTGGTCACCTCCTTCTTCTCCTACACTCACCTCCCTCATATGATAAATGTTGTTTTCCTCCATCATTTTCTTAAGGAGAATGGCCGGCCACTAATTGGGGAGAAGAGAGAAAATGAGAGGTTCATTTTTGTATCATTTGTTCATCTCATTTCCTTGCAAAAATTGGTAGCTTCATTTCCCTCCAAAGTTCAATCTTCATTCCTCCATCCAAAGGCAACAAACCCCAAAGAGACAAGTAGCCTCTACACTACACTTCCTACAGCAAATCTTGGACGCGTCGATTCGCCAGCTTCGCGCCCGAGTTGCCTCGGTATTGAGGTGGGAGCCCGTAAAAGCTACAGGCGATGTGGTGCCCCTTTCCGACGAGGAGGAGACGGACGAAGATCCCGCGAGGAGATCGGAGTGGAGATGAAGACCGGAGGACTCGGATCAGTCGGTACATCTCTTTCCCTTCTTTCTTGTTAGTAGCTTAGACTTGTTAATGGTTACGATCCGGAGTTTAGTGCGCGGTGGTGCCGGTTTTGCAAAGTCCGCAAAAATCAAAGTTTATCACCGCTTCCGCATTCCGGCGTCGGGTTGACGGCCGGGGCGCCGCCGTGCACTTACAGTGGTATCAGAGCCTCGCCATTAACTTAGTCTAGCTTTGTGTGATGTGTTTGCATTTCCGATCGATCAAAATGTCCAAAAACCCGTATTTTTTGCACATCAGTTTCTGTCGAATTTTTTTTTGAGTCCAAAAATTTTTCAGGTTGTCTCAGAGTGATGTGCAGGGAATTTTAAGGTCATTGTAAAAATTTGGTTCAACGAGCTCATCATACCGCCGCGGAAGGGCGGCCAAACCCCTGTTTTGGCCGCGCTTCCGCCGCGGATGTAACTGTTCACCCCCCCAAATTTTTGCAGTGTGTTCTTGAGTGATAAATGTGGTTTTTGAAATATTAAAATTGGGCCCAGGTTTTCTGTGGTTGCTACAGTTTTGTTTGGGGGCCCACTTGTTAATGTTTAATCAATCGGAAAATTTTAAACACATTTTTCACAGTATTTACATTATATCTGCGACCGTGAATGTTACTCGATCGGTAAATCCGGTCTAACTGCTATAGCCCGGTTAGACGGATTTGCGAACGTGACTTTCACGTTGATGTTCTATGTATTTGCTGTGTTGTTGCGGATCGGTCGTGGGGGATAGCCTGGATGCAATGCTAGTACAGTTTTGTTGTATTATGTACATTTGATATTGCGGGGCGAGCGTCCGACATGTGGACTGCCGTCACTGCCTGTTTGTATTATTCTTTTGGGGCACGACCTGGTTGCGGTCGATGTACCCGGTGTATGTATATTTTACTTTCTGTACTAGGATTACCCCGCGGAGGGGTGCACGGATAGCCGGGTTCTAGAAGGCAACAAGCCCGCATCTCATGGCATTGGGACGGAGGGGGCTTCATTCCAGGATTGACGGGCTATTCGCCGCACTCGTAGGGGGTACAGGTTGACCCAGGAGGGGTGCCCAAGTTGCCGGATTCCGTGAAGTGCTGGGTGGTCCATTCACGGCGCTGAAAGGGGCTGCCTCGCTTCAGGTTTTGGCGGGTTACTTGCCGCGCCCGTAGGGGTCTAGGATTTCATTGCACAGGCTATCCACACGACCAGGGGAACGTCGGGTTTCAGTAGTGGCTCTGTGAAACCCGGGGATCCCAGATATCTGTATTGTTCTGTGATACTGTACATTTTTGTGATGTTGCATTTCTTTTCACGCCTTGAGCGAAATATAATATATTGGTATATATATTAGTAGATGTTGTATATGTTTTTCATCCGCGCTAGTCCAGTCCCCGCTCTGCCGTTAGTAAGCTAACCTAACGGGTGATGACGGGACCCAGTGGCGAATGCGGATGGCATATACGTACGTCAGTATATTTTCGTTCTTTGTGGTGTGATCAATTGATGGGACTGCATTGATTCGGATCAATGCAAGATAAACAAACCTAATCTGATGTTGTTGGAACACTTTTCAAAAAGCTGTTATTGCAAGGACGTTCACTTTTGTTTTGCATCGTGGTATTCAGTTAGAATATCCTGCTCCTCAGTCGACGAGGCAAGGGCCGAGATCCCTTCACCGGGAGTGACCCCTTGGACAAAAAGTTTGCGTCAGGGCATTAACTTCACTATAGCCGATTACTTTTGCTTTGCATCGTGGTATTCAGTTGGAATATCTTGCACCCCATTCTACGGGGAAAGAGCCGAGATCCCTTCACCGGGAGTGACCTCTTTAGCGGAAGTTGTCGTCACTATATTTCTAAAAAGCTATCCGTTCCTTCGACGATATCAAGTTCATTACGTTAAAGGTTTTCGCCAGAAACCATTCGTAGCCCTCCGTCGTTTCATATGGATAGTCAATAGTATTCAAGCTGTGTTTGTTGGCCAAAGTCAAGGCACAGTGTTTGGTAGCTGTTGGTTATTCATATGCAGCATAGATAGATGCGTTGGTTTGGAACAGTCGTATAGCCTTGTTGGCCAAAGTCAAGGGCTTGTGCGGGTGGATTCGAATCAACCTGGAGAATGACGGGTAGAACTTGACATGTGACTTATGATTTGTTGGCCAAAGTCAAGGTCATAAGAGCATGGGGCAGAAATCACATCGGGAGTTTCAAAAGAACTGAAACTTGCCAGATATGCGCATACCTTCTGGAGTGTGGTAGCGTGAGTGGATTCCGTCACGTTATCATGTGATGATAGTTGGATCCCGATTCCCACTGATGAGTTAGTTTACTCCTCGGGTGACCCCGACTAATTCTTCTTTCAGGTTTGGAGGAGAATTTGAGGTACAGTGGGAGGATTCCAGATTAGATAAATTGGTAACCATTCTGATCTAGGTTAGAGTGCACGCTGAGTGTTTCTTTTCTCTCTCTCTTTGGCAGCGACCATTGACCCGACCCTAAGACTATAACTCAGTGACCAAGTTGACCAAACCTTCTTAAACACCGGCTTTTGGATTGTCAGAGTTGCAAACCTCATTGCCACTCCTACTTTTACCCTTTTCTCCAGGACACCCCGTATTACTACGAACGTCCACTTCCATTGGACAAAACCATCGTATGGTTAGATACGAACTCGAAGGAATTTATTCGAGGATGGTTTCAGGTTCTGGAGAAAACGGATAGGATTATTCAGTTGTCTTTTCCTTTTACCTTCTCTCAAGTTGTGAGTACTCCTTGGTTTAGGAGATAGTACACCTATTACGCAAATTGGATAGTCTTCTTCCAAACCTTAGGCTGGTGCCGACCGGTAGGGAATGAAGAAAACCAATTAGCCTAACGATGGTGTACAGAAGGTATTAAGTTCAGACAAAGCAAGGGATTAGTAAGAGGGCAAAGTAAATTGCAACAGATATTCACGCCCAAACCAAATATTTCGTTACCACTCCCACATCACCTTTGTATTTCTCCAGGACACTCCGTATCACTACGAAGATCCACAGTTTATTTGGATACTCCATCGTATGGTTATATACGAACTCGAAAGGAACTTGTTCCAGTTCGGGGATGGATTCTGGTCCAGGAGAAATAGGAATAAGGTTTATTCGGTTGTCTTTTGTCTTCACCTTCTCTCATTGCGAGTGTTCCTAGGATTGGGACAGTACACCCATTATGCTTATTGGATAGTCTTCTTCCAAACCATAGGCTGGTGCCGAACGGTAGGGAAGGAAGAAAACCATTTGGCCTAAAGGGGTGTGCAGAAGGTAAAGACTAAAGACATATGAAGGGATTTGGAGAGGTGGCAAAGAATTATACGGTTACAGTCGTGAATCTGGAAGAGGCATTACTAGGAATACCAGGATACCCCATCGAAACATTTCGATGTTTCAGTTTCACTGTGCAATGTTAAAGGAAAAATGATTTCCCGATTAGATACTTACTCCAGGGTATGTATTTACCAGGTACGATTCTCACATCTGTATGGTTTTACAGATGATGAGTGGGAGTAAGTTATTGGGAATTGGGTGATAATCCTCATTATATCGGGATTCGTTGTAATCGGTGATATTTGAGGAGATCACTTGGGCTGTTTGCCGGTCGGCAAATATTTGGTTTTGAATATCCGCTGTTGTGCACCAATTTCAAATTGATATATCTGTACGTCTATTTTCATAGAGTGAGATATACCTTTTTGATATTATGTCGATGACATTTACCTATATCAGTGGATGGTTAGGTAAGGAGCATTAAACAGCGGTGTAATTCTTCTTAACCATAAGTACAGTTTTCAACCTACGACACACAGTGAAAGAGTTGTATGACTCAGCGGACTTATACAAAGTATTGTATGTTGTCCAGTGTCCATTAGGACAGAGGGGTTGGTCCTCATACTGTATTCTGTTTACTTTTAACTTCTCTAGTTCTTAGACATGTGTTTCGTAGAAACACAGGGTCTAAGTTTTGAGGAGTTATAGGTATTTGAATAGAGTAGAGAACCAGGTATAGCAAGTATCGGGATTCTTCAAAGTGATCGAAGATGTAGATACTTGCGTATGGTATTCAGTAATGATAAAGAGAAATTGCTTCTCTTTCAGGTTACTCATAATTGGAAGCATTCCTAAGTTGAGTAACGCTGATCAGCCTCTCTCCATTTAGTTGACATGCACTGGAGACAGCTGCATGATTTGAATCTGATTCAATTAAATCAGTGCCTCTGGTTCTATATTGGATATAGTACAGTTCATATCTTAACATTGTTAAGGTACGGGGAGTTGTCCGGCTTATGATTAAAACCAGACTCTGGATAACTCAAGGCACGTTTCTGTAATGGCTGTTTGTGGGTTGACCCAGGCTATGACGAGGGTTGACTTTCTACCATAAGAAAGATCAATAGTAATATTGTTCTTGACTCGCCACAGTTTTAATAAAAATGGATTTTTTCAAAAACAGTAGTGGGAGTATGGTAGAACTGGAAGTGATTCCAGAACCGCAAACGATTACAGAAGATTTGATAAGGAACCTAAAGATTCAATCTGATTTGACATTCCATTGGCCACTCCGCAGATAAGGTGGATAACTTCAGGCACCCGAGAGGTACCCAGGTAGCCTCAAGGACGGTGACAGGGAAGTTCTTGTTTACCCACACTTGCCATTGTTGTTGTTCCAGGCTGCGAGACCCGGCAGGAGGATGAGTATAGCGTCGTTCTAAACTAGCTTTAGAAGTGCACATCTATATGACTCTGCCAGAGGGTTTTCGTAGTCAATGGGAGCAGCGGAAGCATTGGTGGACATCAGGCTTATGTCTATTTATAGACTAAAGCAGGTATAGCGGAGTTAGATCATCTGTTTCTGATGTGACAGTCATAGGTTTGACGTCATCAGAATAGGGGATGGATCTGTTGAGAAGGTAATAGGAAGTGATATTCCTATACTACGATCGGTTATACTTTGGTCGTCACACAGTGGTTTCTACACAAAAGGACTTGGACATTACATCAGACATACTGGTTACTAGATCTATGGTTTTAGATCTAGATTTGGGTGGTTTCCCAATCTGGGTACTTAGACAGCATTCTAAGAGTATTTAGAATGGACGACTCCATGCACGGTAGTGTACCTGCAGAAGATGGAGTCACCCTCTCTAAAGGTGTCTTACAGACTAAAAGGGAGAGGGATGTGCATGATTGGCAGATCACTTGCTCAGGCAATTGAGTCCATCATGAGTTGTCAAGTACCACACCAGACATTGTTCTTGCACTAGATGCAATAAGCTGACATTAATCCAATCCTGGAGAAACGGTCGGAAGCAGTTTTAGAACATAAGTGGATGTTCTAGGGATATGATAACGACAGCCTCATTCGGGAGACAGTTATCATTCCAGGCTTCCAAGATGACATGGACGACAAGGAGGTTGTCAGAGTTATAGTTTTTCCTTCTGACGAGGGGCAGTATTTTGGACAGTTGGTCCAAGGCAATACTGAGGGAGGCATGGCGCAGGATACTGATTAAGTTCAGTTGACGATACAGTCTAAGAAGTTTGGATTTGGAGTTCATTTATGAGCTATGTCCCATCAGACATCCAGACACATTCTAAGACAAGTATTGCTCATTTCGGGAGATGGGTTTCTCCGCGAACTTGAGATATAGAGAGACATAGAAAGAAACAACAAAGCGGATCCACTCACTGAGACTATTCCTCGAACGCAATAGTTTCGCAAACGAGCTTTGTGAGACTGACTAGTAGAGGAGTTGGGTGTTCGGTATCACACGGGCTGTGAGTATGCGACATCGCAATAATTAGCCTTGAGTGCAAGTGGGAGATTGTTGGAGATAGTGCCCTCAGAGTCAATTATTGGATCACAGGTACGTGATTGCAATGATTGAGGGAGGACCTATCCCGGTAGGACAGTCTTACTCGAGATGATAGTATGCTATCTGGTTTACCTTTATCATCGTGTACTGTTTTAAGTGACCTGACACGTCGCTATTACACGTTGATAGAGCCTCTAGGATTCTTGCTTGACCACCAGCAGTATGAGGGCGATCATATAAGTGGGAGCTGGGGGTCTATAAGCATATCCTTAAAAGGTCCCTAGTCGTGAGAGTTTCGAGACAGGGCATCGATTCTCCAGAGTAGACTAGTGTATACAGTCGAGACCCCGACGAGGGGCGGTGGCCGGTCTCACAAGCCACTGGTGTCAGTTGGATCACCTAAGATGTATACAGGTGCTCATTGGGTTATGAGTACACCGGACAGGACTCGCCGGGAACATGCTAGTTGGTCATATACCAGACGTCAGATGGCAGTTCCCTGGTGACATGTGTGCAGGTTAGTTCATCGACCTGGGGATCGTCATTTGTCTCGTGTGAGTTCCCACTGTACTTTGATTACTACCCTACCACGGCTCAAAGGAGTCGTGCAAACAGGTTTTAGTTGGGTACAGTCCCGAGCCACATGGAGGCAGTGAGCGTATCTTCAGGGGTTCGTCTCTCCCGGTATTGGGGGTGAGGTCGTGCTGTGTCTAGGAGAGCCATTACACGAAGCCCTCGGCCGAGGCAAGGAGATTTACTGGTAGGTATTCCAGTAGTATCTCAGGGTGTTCTGGGCTACACTCCGACACGACTTGTACCGCTTTTGGGGGTCTGACTTTTACCAACCCCCTAGGCCCGCCATGCGATGCTCATAGACGAACGGACCGGACTGTACGGATATTGTCACTGACAGGCTCAGTAGGGTGTCAGGATGAGTTCGCTCATCGACGTCCCTTTTAGTCAATAGCTGGTGGCCCGTTACGTATTGGCTTATACCTCTGACGTGCTAGTGGTTAAATCCACAGCCATAGTATTGACGAGTCTTTAGAGTCTACCACACTTTCAGTTACTCAGCTTTCGGGCGAAACGCTGTAGAGGCCGTATGGAGATATGGCAGGGTCCGATCAGATACGTGCGGTATTGCACGGATCAGGATCGGACGGTTTGTACTAGTAGCCGTATAGGTATATGGCAGGGTTCGATCAGATACGTGCGGTATTGCACGGATCAGGATCGAACGGATATTACTAGCCGGCTTTGGTTTAAGCCGGTCCTAGTTTAGTACAGTGTAGATTTTGTCTCTTTGCATTTGTATCCGGACGGAATACAGATGCGGGTGTGTATGCACAGTA
This sequence comes from Agapanthus africanus, assembly GCA_030015575.1. NCBI lineage: Eukaryota > Viridiplantae > Streptophyta > Magnoliopsida > Asparagales > Amaryllidaceae > Agapanthus > Agapanthus africanus. The sequence goes on along the minus strand of JASDDO010000019.1, from coordinate 767,854,276 downwards.
TCGGGGTTTTCCTGTAATTTATTACGGGACCAGTTTTCTGGAGTTGCCAGTTTGCATTCCGTTCCGGCCGGTTTTCCTTTGTTCTTTCCCGGCCGGACTTTTCCGATGGAGGGGGTTATTTGCAATTGTGCAAATAACATTTGTGGAGGGGGTTTCTTGTAAAAGATTGATTATGATAGCATCATTATCTTTTCCACCATGCTTTTGTTTTTATTGTGACATGAAAGGGTATGGTTTGAAAAAGGTAAAGCATGGTTGTATGTTTTCTTGTCTTGGGTTGTGGTCACCTCCTTCTTCTCCTACACTCACCTCCCTCATATGATAAATGTTGTTTTCCTCCATCATTTTCTTAAGGAGAATGGCCGGCCACTAATTGGGGAGAAGAGAGAAAATGAGAGGTTCATTTTTGTATCATTTGTTCATCTCATTTCCTTGCAAAAATTGGTAGCTTCATTTCCCTCCAAAGTTCAATCTTCATTCCTCCATCCAAAGGCAACAAACCCCAAAGAGACAAGTAGCCTCTACACTACACTTCCTACAGCAAATCTTGGACGCGTCGATTCGCCAGCTTCGCGCCCGAGTTGCCTCGGTATTGAGGTGGGAGCCCGTAAAAGCTACAGGCGATGTGGTGCCCCTTTCCGACGAGGAGGAGACGGACGAAGATCCCGCGAGGAGATCGGAGTGGAGATGAAGACCGGAGGACTCGGATCAGTCGGTACATCTCTTTCCCTTCTTTCTTGTTAGTAGCTTAGACTTGTTAATGGTTACGATCCGGAGTTTAGTGCACGGTGGTGCCGGTTTTGCAAAGTCCGCAAAAATCAAAGTTTATCACCGCTTCCGCATTCCGGCGTCGGGTTGACGGCCGCGGCGCCGCCGTGCACTTACACTAGTGTGTTCCTCATTGAACCTGCTGCTGCTTCCACTCCTCACAATGATTATGAGTGTTTCACGTTTTCGAACGATCTTGGCCTGTCACCACCAGAGTTTGAAACTTTCGAATTTTCGGATGCGTTAGTTGAACCATCCAACTCGGTCGCATACACTCGTTTTGAGCCTCTGTTAGAATCCTTTGAGTTCGAGACATTTTCGCCAATTTGCCTTCAATCGTTTCACCTCCGACGCTCGAACTCAAGTCGTTGTCATCTCACCTCAAGTATGCTTACTTAGGTGAGAACGAGACCTTCGCTGTCATCATCTCGGCTTCTCTAGCTCCAGAGCTGGAGAAAGCCCTTCTCACGGTCTTGTAAAGCAATCGGCAAGCTTTTGGCTGGACGATGGCGGACATCAAGATGATGTTGGAGATAGTGCCCTCAGAGTCAATTATTAGGTCACAGGTACGTGATTGCAATGATTGATGGAGGACCTATCCCGGTAGGACAGTCTTACTCGAGATGATAGTATGCTATCTGGTTTACCTTTATCATCATGTACTGTTTTAAGTGACCTGATACGTCGCTATTACACGTTGATAGAGCCCCTAGGATTCTTGCTTGACCACCAGCAGTATGAGGGCGATCATATACGTGGGAGCTGGCAGTCTATAAGCATATCCTTAAATGGTCCCTAGTCGTGTGAGTTTCGAGACAGGGCATCGATACTCCAGAGTAGACTAGTGTATACAGTCGAGACCCCGACGAGGGGCGGTGGCCGGTCTCACAAGCCACTGGTGTCAGTTGGATCACCTAAGATGTATACAGGTGCTCATTGGGTTATGAGTACACCGGACAGGACTCGCCGGGAACATGCTAGTTGGTCATATACCAGACGTCAGATGGCAGTTCCCTGGTGACATGTGTGCAGGTTAGTTCATCGACCTGGGGATCGTCATTTGTCTCGTGTGAGTTCCCACTGTACTTTGATTACTACCCTACCACGGCTCAAAGGAGTCGTGCAAACAGGTTTTAGTTGGGTACAGTCCCGAGCCACATGGAGGCAGTGAGCGTATCTTCAGGGGTTCGTCTCTCCCGGTATTGGGGGTGAGGTCGTGCTGTGTCTAGGAGAGCCATTACACGAAGCCCTCGGCCGAGGCAAGGAGATTTACTGGTAGGTATTCCAGTAGTATCTCAGGGTGTTCCTGGCTACACTCCGACACGACTTGTACCGCTTTTGGGGGTCTGACTTTTACCAACCCCCTAGGCCCGCCATGCGATACTCATAGACGAACGGACCGGACTGTACGGATATTGTCACTGACAGGCTCAGTAGGGAGTCAGGCTGAGTTCGCTCACAGACGTCCCTTTTGGTCAATACCTGGTAGCCCGTTATGTATTGGCTTATACCTCTGACGTGCTAGTGGTTAAATCCACAACCAAGGTGTTGACGAGTCATTAGAGTCCCCCACATTCAGTTACTCAGCTTTCGGGCGAAAGGTTGTAGAGGCCGTATGGAGATATGGCAGGGTCCGATCAGATACGTGCGGTATTGCACGGATCAGGATCGGACAGTTTGTACTATAGGCCGTATGGATATATGGCAGGGTTCGATCAGATACGTGCGGTATTGCACGGATCAGGATCGAACGGATATTACTAGCCGGCTTTGGTATAAGCCGGATCCTAGTATAGTACAGTGTAGATTTTGTCTCATTGCATTTGTATTTCGGTCGAAATACAGATGCGGGTGTGTATGCACAGTATCGGGGTTTTCCTGTAATTTATTACGGGACCAGTTTTCTGGAGTTGCCAGTTTGCTTTCCGTTTCGGCCGATTTCCTTTGTTCCGTTCATTGGCCGAAGATTGGTGGAGGAGGGCTTATTTGCATTGTTGCAAATAGGCATTTGCGGAGGGGGTCTTTGCATTTTGTTGTATCATGATAGCACCATCCTTTGACTTGATTTCTTCATGATGGCTTGACTTCATAACCTCATCATGGCTTGACTTTTGTATGATGATGGAGGGACATGTTGGTTGATGATGATGAGGGGTGAGGTTGGTGGAGTGTTAGTTTACACTTGTGATCATTTCCTTTTGCATGATAGACTTCTCTCTCTCCCTTGTATTATTGCATGGCCTCTCATTTTCTCACTCTCCATTCATCCTCCCCTCACCAAGATGGCCGGCCCAAGCATGAAGGGGGGCTGTCCAACATTTTTGGAGTGGGGTTTTTGGTTCATTTCATGTTCCAAAATCCCCAAGTTCCTCCACATTGTTCTTGTATCATCCCTCCACCTAAAATGGCATCTCCATGAACCCCAAAGTGAGACTTGAGGACTACATATTCTACAGCGAACCTTGGGCACGTCGAGTAGCCGGCTTCGTGCCCGAGTTGCCTCGGCATTGAGGTGGGAGCCCGTAAAAGAAGTAGGCGATGTGGTGCACTTCCGGCGACGAGGAGGAGACGGCACATTCCGCAGGAGATCGGGACGACGACGAGAAGACCGAAGGACTCGGATCTGTCGGTATATCTCTCTTCCCTTTCTTGTAGATAGCTAGGACTAATTAATGGTTCGATCCGGGTATTAGTGCGCGGCGGTTTGCCAGTTCAAGAAAATTTAAGTTTATCACCGCTTCCGCATTTGGCCGTCGGATTGACGGCCGGGGCGCCGCCGTGCACTTACAGTGGTATCAGAGCCTCGCCATTAACTTAGTCTAGCTTGGTTTAATGTGTTTGCATTTCCGATCGATCAAAAAGTTCCAAAACTGTGTTTTTCCTATCGACAGTTTTCTGTTGAAAATTTTTGGTCTCGAAAATTTTTTCAGGTTTTAAAATATTGATGTACTGGAAAATATAAGAGCACTGTAAAAATTCGAAGAAGTGACTCCACTATGGGAGCGCGAAACCGCCGCGAAAACCCCCTTCCCGCCGCTGTTCCGCCGCACACTGTGGAGATCACTGCACCAAATTTCTACAGTGTCTTTGTGGGCTTAAAATTGGGGTTTTGGAATATTAACATTGGGCCCAGAATTTCTTTAACTGCTACAGTATTGCTTGGGGGCCCACTTGTTAAAATTTGATTGATCGGATATTTTAAACACATTATTTCACAGTATTTACATTATATCTGCGACCGTGAATGTCACTTGATCGGTAAATCCGGTCTAACTGCTATAGCCCGGTTAGACGGATTTGCGAACGTGACTTTCACGTTGATGTTTTGTTTTTGCTGTGATGTTGCGGATCGGTCGTGGGGGATAGCCTAGATGCAATGCTAGTACAGTTGTGGTTGTATTATGTACATTTGATATTGCGGGACGAGCGTCCGACATGTGGACTGCCTCACTGCCTGATTGTATTATTGTTTAGGGGCACGGCCAGGTTGCGGTCGATGTACCCGTTGTATGTATATTTTACTTTCTGTACTAGGATTGCCCCGCGGAGGGGTGCACGGATAGCCGGGTTCTAGAGGGCAACAAGCCCGCATCTCATGGCATTGGGACGGAGGGGGCTTCACTCTAGGATTGACAGGCTATTCGCCGCACTCGTAGGGGGTACAGGTTGACCCAGGAGGGGTGCCCAAGTTACCGGATTCCGTGAAGTGCTGGGTGGTCCATTCACGGCGCTGAAGGGGGCTGCCTCGCTTCAGGTTTTGGCGGGTGACTTGCCGCGCCCGTAGGGGTCTAAGTTCTCATTGCACAGGCTATCCACACGACCAGGGGAACGTCGGGTTTCAGTAGTGGCTCTGTGAAACCCGGGGATCCCAGATATCTGTATTGTTTCTGTGATGCTGTACATTTCTATAATATTGCATTTTATTCACGCCTTGAGCGAATATAATATATTGGTATATATATTAGTAGATGTTGTATATGTTTTGCATCCGCGCTAGTCCAGTCCCCGCTCTGTCGTTAGTTAGCTAACCTAACGGGTAATGACGGGACCCAGTGGCGAATGCGGATGGATATACGTACATCAGTATATTTTCGTTCTTTTTGGTGTGATCAATTGATGGGACTGCGTTGATTCGGATCAACGCAAGTTAAAAACAAACCTAATTTGATGTTGTTGGAACACTTTTCAAAAAGCTGTTATTGCAAGGACGTTCACTTTTGTTTTGCATCGCGGTATTCAGTTGGAATATCCTGCTCCTCAGTCGACGAGGCAAGGGCCGAGATCCCTTCACCGGGAATGACCCCTTGGACAAAAAGTTTGCGTCAGGGCAATGACTTCACTATAGCCGATTACTTTTGCTTTGCACCGTGGTATTCAGTTGGAATATCCTGCACCTCATTCTACAGGGAAAGAGCCGAGATCCCTTCACCGGGAGTGACCTCTTTAGCAACGGTTTTTCGTCACTATATTTTTAAAAGCTATCCGTTCCTTCAACGATATCAAGTTCATTACGTTAAAGGTTTTCGCCAGAAACCATTCGTAGCCCTCCGTCATTTCAGTTAAATATTCGGTAGTATTCAAGCTATGTATTTTGACCTCACGCCAAGGCATAGTGATTGGTAGCTGCCGGGTATTTATCTGTTGCATAGATAGATGCGTTGGTTTGGGACAGTCGTACTACTATTTTGGCCTACGTCAAGGGTATGTACGGGTGGGTTCAGATTAACCTGGATAATAACGGGCAGAACTTGACATGTGACTTATGATATTTTGACCTCACGCCAAGGTCATAAGAGCATGGGGCAAAAATCACATCGGGAGTTTCAAAAGAACTGAAACTTGCCAGATATGCGCATACCTTCTGGAGTGTGATGACGTGAGCGGATTCCGTCACGTTATCATGCGATGAGAGTTGGATCCCGATTCCCACTGATGAGTTAGTTTACTCCTCGGGTGACTCCGACTAATTCTTCTTTCAGGTTTGGAGGAGAATTTGAGGTTACAGTGGGAGGTTTCCAGATTAGATAAATTGGTAACCATTCTGATCTAGGTTAGAGTGCATGCTGAGTGTTTCTTTTCTCTCTCTCTCTGGCAGCGACCATTGACCCGACCCTAAGACTATGACTCAGTAACCAAGTTGACCGAACCTTCTTAACACTGGCTTTTGGATTGTCAGAGTTGCAAACCTCATTGCCACTCCTACTTTTACCCTTTTCTCCAGGACACCCCGTATTACTACGAACGTCCACTTCCATTGGACAAAACCATCGTATGGTTAGATACGAACTCGAAAGAATTTATTCGAGGATGGTTTCAGGTTCTGGAGAAAACGGATAGGACTATTCAGTTGTCTTTTCCTTTTACCTTCTCTCAGGTTGCGAGTACTCCTTGGTTTAGGAGATAGTACACCTATTACGCAAATTGGATAGTCTTCTTCCAAACCTTAGGCTGGTGCCGACCGGTAGGGAATGAAGAAAACCAATTAGCCTAACGATGGTGTACAGAAGGTATTAAGTTAAGACAAATCAAGGGATTAGTAAGAGGGCAAAGTAAATTGCAACAGATATTCGTGACCAAACCAGGTATCTCTTCGCCAATCCTAAAATCACCTTTGAATTTCTCCAGCACACTCCGTATCACTACGAAGATCCACAGTTTATTGGATACTCCATCGTATGGTTATATACGAACTCGAAAGGAACTTGTTCCAGTTCGGAGATGGATTCTGGTTCAGGAGAAATAGGAATAAGATTTATTCAGGTGTCTTTTATCTTCACCTTCTCTCGCATTGCGAGTGCTCCTAGGATTAGGACAGTACACCCATTATGCTTAGTGGATAGTCTTCTTCCAAACCATAGGCTGGTGCCGAACGGTAGGGAAGGAAGAAAACCATTTGGCCTAAAGGGGTGTGCAGAAGGTAATGACTAAAGACATATGAAGGGATTTGGAGAGGTGGCAAAGAATTATACGGTTACAGTCGTGAATCTGGAAGAGGCATTACTAGGAATACCAGGATACCCCATCGAAACATTTCAATGTTTCAGTTTCACTGTGTAATGTTAAAGGAAAACTGATTTCCCGATTAGATACTTACTCCAGGGTATGTATTTACCAGGTACGATTCTCACATCTGTATGGTTTTACAGATGATGAGTGGGAGTAAGTTATTGGGAATTGGGTGATTATCCTCATTATATCGGGATTCGTTGTAATCGGTGATATTTGAGGAAATCACCTGGGCTGTTTGCCGGTTGGCAAATATTTGGTTTTGAATATCCGCAGTTATGCACCAATTTCAAATTGATATATCTGTACGTCTATTTTCATAGAGTGAGATATACCTTTTTGGAATTATGTCTACGACATTTACCTATATCAGTGGATGGTTAGGTAAGGAGCATTAAACAGCGGTGTAATTCTTCTTGACCATAAGTACAGTTTTCAACCTACGACACACAGTGAATGAGTTTTCAGACTCAAGGGACTTATACAGAGTATTGTATGTTGTCCAGGGTCCATCAGGACAGAGGGGTTGGTCCTCGTACTATATTCGGTTTACTTATGACTTCTCTAGTTTTTAGACAAGTGTTTCGCGGAAATACAGGGTCCGAATTTTGAGAAGTTATAGGTATTTGAATAGAGTAGAGAACCAGGTGTAGCAAGTATCGGGATTCTTCAAAGAGATCGAAGATGTAGATACTTGTGAATGGTATTCAGTTGATAGTAGTGATTAAGAGAAATTGCTTCTCTTTCAGGTTACTCATAAATGGAAGCATTCCTAAGTTGAGTAACGCTGATCGGCCTCCTTCCATTTAGTTGACATGCACTGGAGACAGTTGCATGATTTGAATCTGGTTCAATTAAATCAGTGCCTCTGGTTCTATATATGATATAGAACAGTTCATATCTTAACGATGTTAAGGTACGCGGAGTTGTCCGGCTTATGCTTAAAACCAGACACTGGACAACTCAAGGCACGTTTCTGTAATGGCTGTTTGTGGGTTGACCCAGGCTATGACGCGGGTTGACTTTCTACCATCTGGATGAACAATAGCAATATTGTTCTAGACTCGCCACAGTTTTAATAAAAATGGATTTTTTCAGAAAAACAGTAGTGGGAGTATGGTAGAACTGGAAGTGATTCCAGAACCACAAACGATTACTGAAGATTTGATAAGGAACCTAAAGATTCAATCTGGATTGACATTCCATTGGCCACTCCGCAGATAAGGTGGGTAACTTCAGGCACTCGAGAGGTACTACGGTAGCCTCAAGGACGGTGACAGGGAAGTTCTTGTTTACCCAAAATTACCATTGCTGTTGTTCCAGGCTACGAGACCCGGTGGGAGGATGAGTATAGCGTCGTTCTAAACTAGTTTTAGAAGTGTACGTCTATATGACTCTGCCAGAGGGTTGTCGTAGTCAGTGGGAGCAGCAGAAGCATTGGTGGACAGGTAGCTTATGTCTATTTATAGACTAAAGCAGATGTAGCGGAGATAGATCATCTACTTCTGACGTGACAGTCATGAGTTTGACTTCATCAGAATAGGGGATGGATCTGTTGAGAAGGTAGTAGGGTGTGATGTCCTGGTATTTGGATGACATACACATAGTAGGAAAGGAAACTCCTATACTACAGTCGGTTATACTTTGGTCGTCACACAGTGGTTTCTCCACAAAGGAAATGGATTTTGTATCACACATACTGGTTACTAGATCTATGGTTTTAGATCTAGATTTGGGTGGTTTCCCAATCTGGGTACTTAGACAGCATTCTAAGAGTATTTAGAATGGACGACTCCTGGCACGGTAGTGTACCTGCAGGTAATGGAGTCACCCTCTCTAAAGGTGTCTTATAGACTAAAGGGGAGAGGGAAGTGCATGATTGGCATATCACTTGCTTAGGCAATTGAGTCAATCATGAGATGTCAAGTACCACACCAGATGTTGTTCTTGCACTAGATGCAATAAGTTGACATTAATCCAATCCTGGAGAAACAGTCGGAAGCAGTTTTAGAACATAAGTGGATGTTCTAGGGATATGATAACGATAGCCTCATGCAGGAGACAGTTATCAATCCAGGCTTCCAAGGTGACATGGACGACAAGGAGGTTGTCAGAGTTATAGTTTTCCTTCTAACGAAGGGCAGTATTTTGGACAGGTGATCCAAGGCAATACTGAGGGTGGCATGTCGCAGGATACTGATTAAGTTCAGTTGACGATATAGTCTAAGAAGTTTGGATTTGGAGTTCATTTATGAGCTAGGTCCCATCAGACATCCAGACACATTCTAAGACAGGTATTGCTCATTTCGGGAGATGGGTTTCTCCGCGAACTTGAGATATAGAGAGACATAGAAAGAAACATCAAGGCGGATCCACTCACTGAGGCTATTCCTCGAACGCAATAGTTTCGCAAACGAGCTTTGTGAGACTGACTAGTAGAGGAGTTGGGTGTTCGGTATCACACGGGCTGTAAGTATGCGACATCGCAATAATTAGCCTTGAGTGCAAGTGGGAGATTGTTGGAGATAGTGCCCTCAGAGTCAATTATTAGGCCACAGGTACGTGATTGCAATGATTGATGGAGGACCTATCCCGGTAGGACAGTCTTACTCGAGATGATAGTATGCTATCTGGTTTACCTTTATCATCGTGTACTGTTTTAAGTGACCTGATACGTCGCTATTACACGTTGATAGAGCCCCTAGGATTCTTGCTTGACCACCAGCAGTATGAGGGCGATCATATACGTGGGAGCTGGCAGTCTATAAGCATATCCTTAAATGGTCCCTAGTCGTGTGAGTTTCGAGACAGGGCATCGATACTCCAGAGTAGACTAGTGTATACAGTCGAGACCCCGACGAGGGGCGGTGGCCGGTCTCACAAGCCACTGGTGTCAGTTGGATCACCTAAGATGTATACAGGTGCTCATTGGGTTATGAGTACACCGGACAGGACTCGCCGGGAACATGCTAGTTGGTCATATACCAGACGTCAGATGGCAGTTCCCTGGTGACATGTGTGCAGGTTAGTTCATCGACCTGGGGATCGTCATTTGTCTCGTGTGAGTTCCCACTGTACTTTGATTACTACCCTACCACGGCTCAAAGGAGTCGTGCAAACAGGTTTTAGTTGGGTACAGTCCCGAGCCACATGGAGGCAGTGAGCGTATCTTCAGGGGTTCGTCTCTCCCGGTATTGGGGGTGAGGTCGTGCTGTGTCTAGGAGAGCCATTACACGAAGCCCTCGGCCGAGGCAAGGAGATTTACTGGTAGGTATTCCAGTAGTATCTCAGGGTGTTCCTGGCTACACTCCGACACGACTTGTACCGCTTTTGGGGGTCTGACTTTTACCAACCCCCTAGGCCCGCCATGCGATACTCATAGACGAACGGACCGGACTGTACGGATATTGTCACTGACAGGCTCAGTAGGGAGTCAGGCTGAGTTCGCTCACAGACGTCCCTTTTGGTCAATACCTGGTAGCCCGTTATGTATTGGCTTATACCTCTGACGTGCTAGTGGTTAAATCCACAACCAAGGTGTTGACGAGTCATTAGAGTCCCCCACATTCAGTTACTCAGCTTTCGGGCGAAAGGTTGTAGAGGCCGTATGGAGATATGGCAGGGTCCGATCAGATACGTGCGGTATTGCACGGATCAGGATCGGACAGTTTGTACTATAGGCCGTATGGATATATGGCAGGGTTCGATCAGATACGTGCGGTATTGCACGGATCAGGATCGAACGGATATTACTAGCCGGCTTTGGTATAAGCCGGATCCTAGTATAGTACAGTGTAGATTTTGTCTCATTGCATTTGTATTTCGGTCGAAATACAGATGCGGGTGTGTATGCACAGTATCGGGGTTTTCCTGTAATTTATTACGGGACCAGTTTTCTGGAGTTGCCAGTTTGCTTTCCGTTTCGGCCGATTTCCTTTGTTCCGTTCATTGGCCGAAGATTGGTGGAGGAGGGCTTATTTGCATTGTTGCAAATAGGCATTTGCGGAGGGGGTCTTTGCATTTTGTTGTATCATGATAGCACCATCCTTTGACTTGATTTCTTCATGATGGCTTGACTTCATAACCTCATCATGGCTTGACTTTTGTGTGATGATGGAGGGACATGTTGGTTGATGATGATGAGGGGTGAGGTTGGTGGAGTGTTAGTTTACACTTGTGATCATTTCCTTTTGCAAGATAGACTTCTCTCTCTCCCTTGTATTATTGCATGGCCTCTCATTTTCTCACTCTCCATTCATCCTCCCCTCACCAAGATGGCCGGCCCAAGCATGAAGGGGGGCTGTCCAACATTTTTGGAGTGGGGTTTTTGGTTCATTTCATGTTCCAAAATCCCCAAGTTCCTCCACATTGTTCTTGTATCATCCCTCCACCTAAAATGGCATCTCCATGAACCCCAAAGTGAGACTTGAGGACTACATATTCTACAGCGAACCTTGGGCACGTCGAGTAGCCGGCTTCGTGCCCGAGTTGCCTCGGCATTGAGGTGGGAGCCCGTAAAAGAAGTAGGCGATGTGGTGCACTTCCGGCGACGAGGAGGAGACGGCACATTCCGCAGGAGATCGGGACGACGACGAGAAGACCGGAGGACTCGGATCTGTCGGTATATCTCTCTTCCCTTTCTTGTAGATAGCTAGGACTAATTAATGGTTCGATCCGGGTATTAGTGCGCGGCGGTTTGCCAGTTCAAGAAAATTTAAGTTTATCACCGCTTCCGCATTTGGCCGTCGGATTGACGGCCGGGGCGCCGCCGTGCACTTACAGATGATTAGACCCCTGATCGTTGAACATCACATTCATATGATGGACGATGCCAAATCAACCAGGGATCCACAGAGGCGACTAAATCCAGTCATGAAGGAGGCTGTGAGAAAAGAGATTGTCAAATGTCTGGATAGTGGTATCATTTACCCTATCTCAGACAGCCAGTGGGTCAGTCCTATTCACGTTGTCCCTAAAAAGTCAGGCATAACGGTCATCACAAACGAGGCAAACGAGTTAATCCCTACTCGCACCCAGACTGGGTGGCGAGTATGCATTGATTATAGAAAACTCAATGCCGCAACGCGGAAGGACCACTTTCCGCTACCATTCATTGACCAAATGCTTGAGCGATTGGCTGGACTGAGTACTACTGTTTTCTGGATGGCTACTCAGGCTACAACCAGATTCCCATCGCCGAGAAAGACCAGGACAAAACCATGTTCACCTGTCCTTTCGGCACGTTTGCATATCGCCGCATGCCTTTTGGGTTATGCAATGCTCCCGCTACCTTCCAGCGGTGTATGATGGGAATTTTCTCTGATATGGTTGAGAAATTCTTGGAGATATTCATGGATGATTTCTCCATCTTTGGCGACTCTTTTGATGAGTGATTGCAACATCTCGACGCTGTCCTTACCCGGTGTAAGGATAAAAATCTTACCTTAAACTGGGAGAAGTGCCACTTCATGGTACGCGAAGGTATTGTCCTAGGAAATATCATTTCGCAAAATGGCATCGACGTTGACAAAGCGAAGATTGAAGTCATTTCCAATCTCCTTCTTCCCAGATAGGTCAGAGATATCCGAGCTTTCCTTGGCCATGCCGGTTTTTATAGACGGTTTATCAAGGATTTTAGCATGATTGCTAAACCCTTGACTCCTCTTCTGGCTAAGGATACCATATTCGACTTCAACTCGAGCTGTGTGACTGCATTCGAATCACTGAAAAGCTCACTCACCTCTGCTCCCGTTCTTTCTTCACCTGACTGAACGTATCTCTTTGAGATTATGTGTGATGCATCCGACTTTGCCATCGGTGCGGTCCTAGGACAGCACATCGATAAAATACCGCACGTAATCTACTACGCTAGCCGGACCCTGAATGGTGCCCAACTGAATTACACAACAACCGAGAAGGAATTCTTAATTGTTGTGTTGGCTCTAGAAAAATTCAGGCCTTATCTGATCGGCTCTCCAGTCATTATCTACACAGACCATTCAGCTCTGCGACATCTTTTTGCGAAAAAGGATGCAAAATCTCGGTTAATACGTTGGATTCTTACTTCAAGAATTTGACCTTGTCATTAAGGACAAAAGAGGATGTGAAAATGTAGTGGCCGACCATCTTTCATAACTTCCTTCTTCGCCAACGCTTCCACTCGCGATCAACGATGTTTTTCTTGATGAACAACTCTTGACGGTATCATGTGAACCCTGGTTCGCAGATATTGTGAACTATTTGGCAGCAGGATTACTACCGAACGAATGGTCAAGTCAGGACAGACTTAGCTTTTTATCCCAAGTAAAACACTTTTACTGGGATGAACCCTACCAGTTCAAGTACTGCCCTGACCAGATTACTCGTCGGTGTGTTCCTGATAATGAGTTCAAGAGTGTGCTGTCGTTTTGCCACGATCAACCGTGTGGCAGGCATTTTGGCCCAAGAAAGAAAGCCAAGAAAGTCTTGCAGTATAGCATCTACTGGCCACAACTCTTCAAAGATGCTCATGATTACTGCAAGACTTGCTCCCGGTACCAACACCTAGGCCGGATTTCCAGGAGAAACGAGATACCGCTCCAACCAATCTTGTTTGTAGAGATTTTCGATGTTTGGGGAATTGATTTAACGGGGCCATTTCCCAGCTCTTTTGGGAACCTGTATATTCTTCTAGTCGTTGATTATGTCTCTAAATGGGTCAAGGCAGTGCCAAGCCGGACGAACGACAACAATGTTTCATTAGATTCCTTAAAGAAAATATCTTTTCCCGGTTCGGGCACCCCCACGCGATCATTAGCGACAATGGGGCACATTTCTGTAATAGGACTTTCGAGGCCTTGATGCGGAAATACTCCATTAATCATAATCTATCCACGCCCTACCACCCCCAAACATGTAGGCAAGCTGAAGTTTTAAATCGGCAAATCAAGCAGATTTTGGTAAAAACGGTTTCCAAGAACCGTAAGGATTGGTCTTTGAAACTCATTGATGCCCTTTGGGCATTCCGCACTGCATACAAGACTGATCTTGGATTGTCTCCCTATCGGCTTGTGTATAGAAAGGCTTGCCACCTTCCTGTGGAAATCGAGCATCGTGCATTTTGGGCGATCAAAGAGCTGAACCTAACTCTTGAAGATGTGGGCAGCTATCGGAAGCTGCAGCTCAACAAACTGAACGAGTTTCGAGATGAAGCTTATGAAAATGCGGTTGTCATTAAGAACCGAACGAAAGTGTTTCATGAGAAACACCTTACGCGCAAAACTTTCACACCTGGACAACAGGTACTTCTTTACGACACCCGACTATATTTCCATTCCGGTAAGCCCAGAACTCGATGGAAATGACCCTTTTTTGTGCAGACTGTATATCCGCACGGCACGGTGGATTTGGAGAATCCAGAGGACGGTTCACTATTCAAAGTGAATGGACACAGGGTAAAACCGTTCCTTACCGCAGACCCATCGGAGGAGCTCCTGATATTGCAGGAGCCGGTTTACATTAACTAATTTTCCTCCGCTTACCACCAAACTTCGGTTATCCAGCCATAAACAGTGGAAACAATGTTTCAAATAAGTTTGGGGATATGTATAAACCATTTTTGTTCTTGTGTGTATCGGGATATTTCTTGCATGATAAAATTACCATTTGTAAAATAAAAAAATAATAAAATTAAAAAAATTTAAAAATTTTTGGGGGAGGGGGGTGTTTTTGTAAATATTCAGTTCTATTAATAAATAAATAAATAATAATAAATTTTTTTTACAATAATAATTTCTCTTTTTGAGGGGGACTTTTGTACAAATAACCAATATCCCCTATAAATACATCTCGACCACTTTTCTGCATTTCCGAGCCCTAATTCCAACTGAGAAAGCCGTTGAGTAGAATTCTGAAGAAAAACGGTTGACAGCAGGTGGAGACATTTCTGTGGAGAAAAAACCCTAGCCGCCTCTGCAATTTGCGCCGCCGATCGCCTCAACCAGCCGCGCTTCCGCCGCCAACGCCCGTGTTCCGCCGCGCAACCGCCGCCTCCTAGCCGCTTCACCCTCTGAAATTTTCAGAGGAGGTTTGCAATTATTTTCTCCTCTCTGTAGATTTAATATTCTGCATTTTGTTCTCTGTCCATGGCCCCTACATTGCAATTTGAACGGGATTTCTCCCACTTATTCGCCTATGATATTTACGGTATCTATTTCGGCGACGAGATCCGAAAACGCGGATGGAATTTTCTGTTATTTAACCATCCAAACGCGTTCGCGATTCCGGATCTCGTTGTGTGTTTCTTTGAATGTGTGGAGGAGGGGTGTTTCGCACAACACGGGTTCATACGATTATTGTGGGGGATCGGGAAATTATTATCGATAGGGACTTCATTCACAAAGTCACTTTAATACCATGAATCCTCATACACGATCAACCCCTCCGCTTTTGAGGACTACCTACCCTTAATGGGTGATGACTGTTCTAGGGAGCCTAGAAAGGGTATTCAGGCTCGAAAGATTTATGCGAACGTTTTAACCGTGTGTCGTTGGGCACAAAACAATATTTTTGGAAGTTCGCACAACACCACATTTTTTACCCCATCCCTACACATAGTGCCACATTAATGACCAAAAACCCTAGTTATGAGATGTGCACTGTGTTACTACACTCGATTGGCGCCGGCAAGGGGGCTGCCAATTACCCATGCCCGATATTAGTGACACAATTGTGTCGCTATTTGTCACGACCGGGAAATGGCAAGTGACTGGCACTTGAATCATATGAAGTCTATAAGACCCCATCTAATTCAAGTAAGCCAAAAATTCCAGAAATCTAAACCATTTTGAATAGAAGTGAAGAAAACTTATTTAAAACAAGTGGTTTTAATAACATAAGCCGAAGATGTATTTTTAAAATCATCAAATCTTTTCTGAAAATTTTGGCAGAGTTTCCTTTGTAAATACTGGCCCCAAAAGAGTACAACATGCATAATAAGAATAAAGGCATCCCCAAGCGGGAGCTAGCTCTTCGTCAATTGACGGTCACAACCACGCAAGCAATATAATATACAACGCCGAAAGACGAGAATCAAAACACGAAAGAAAACTCAAATCATCAAGAAAACCCATAATAATATAATGTGCGACTCTAAGGTCGAAATAATACACTGGTCTTCTAAGGTTAATAAATAATACAAGTCTAGTTGATGGAGTTACTAGATACAACTGAATATAATAAATGTACAATAGTGGTCACGATGCGAGTGAACCTACCTACCAAACAAATCACCCGGAATGGAAGCAGTGTGCCAGAAAGCACAATGAAACCTGTACGGCAAAACCTACAAGAACTGTGGCACAACGGCAGTGAGTTGCCAACATGTGAGTAAAAAACATCACAGAGCAGAAATCGTATGTATGACTCAATCCTAGGTCAATACGATCAGTAATATATATATATATATATATATAAATATATATATATATATATCCTCAAAATGATAAGGTCTGAAGCATGATAAGGTGGCAAGGGTAAACATCTATACATAAGTGTAATCCCAAGTGCTCGTGTTAGTACCTTAGATAGCAACATATCAAAAATATGAGGTATGATCAATGTAATCAACATGAAATCAGTGTCAACTATATCATGAAGTCTAAAAGTATGTGGATATCATCTAACTATGTAATCAATGCCTGTATGCATGTGGATCTCGTCCATGTATCAACCAATGACACAAAAACATCATGCATGTAAATATCATAAAAGCATATGCATGAAAGTATGAGGATATAAATCAACGTGTGTCCCTCGAGACACATCAAAATCATGGAACCTGAGTGTCCAGCATCGACACTCAAAACATCATGAAACCCGTGTCAAGCATCGACACGCAAATCCTCATATATCCCAGGCTCCGTATCATCTGCGGGATCGACCCGCGGGCTCCGGCAGTACGGATCGTCCTATATCCATCTTATGACTTCGGTCGGTATCCTCCGGATAACCGCCAGGTCCAAATACTATCACCGGTAGGTACTACTCCCTCTACCGGTCTCATCGTCTACACCAAGATAATCATCTCTTGCCTCGGGGAACCATACCGGGTCCACCATGTACCCGCAGACAGGGCCTCCCACTCCTCGAATCGGGTATCACATACCAATCTTAGAACTGAGAAAACACATGGTGGACACACTGAAATATCATATCAAGAGAAACTGGGTTTTTAAAACAATACATAATTTCTTTTGAAATAACCACGGTTCTCAAATCCAGAAATCTCATGAAAACGGCATATCTCAATGCGTATAATCGTAAAGCATGATGTGTGCGACATATAACAGAAATGTAAGCATATCCGTATATCATGCAACATGGAACAGTGATATGCACGTATCGAGGGAAAACCGCTCTTTTAAAATGAATCCAGTTTTAAAATATATCTTGCGGTTCCAAACTTTTCCAAAGTCAAATGCAGCATCGTAAAAAGGTGCATATGTAACTATAGCAAGTAAAATTTGCAAGGAGTCATATCATGATGCAGCAGTCCTACTGTGTAGTGACATGGCAATTACCGATGATGATGTGTGTGAGCCGGCAAGTGAATGTACTTGGAGCATACGCATCATCGGTAATTGTGCTGGTGTCCTAGCAACAAGTCTCATCATTACTAACGAAAATACATATAAGCCTGCAATGCAATGCGAACAGCAGAATAAATGGCAAATGAATAGTAAATGCAGCATATAAAGAAATATACATTCCTACATACGAGTCATACAGTTTTTGGTATCTGAAATCGCACGAATCAAGGTGTTTAGAAAATAGGGCTACGGTGTTTTTATGAAAAAGTACATCCTTTGAAATATCCGTAGTACCCTTTGGCCTGTCTTTAAAATACTCACGATTTGTTAGTTTTCAAAATAAGTATGACTCGTGCTCAGTCTAACATCTACTAAGTAACTACAGGACTAAATTAACAGACTAGTCGAAAAGGTAAGGAAACCACCTAAATCTGAGTCGATAAATATAAATATAATAGTCGGTGATCCTGCCTCAATAGTATCACATACGATATAATATATAACATGACATCCTCGAGTCAAGAGTGCGGATCTATCATCAATATAAAGCTCGTACGGTAAATCCATCGTACAGCATCCCAATCTGGGTACGGATCGAATCTCATATTTATATCATCATTTATCTGGTATCCTTATCATTATATCCTGTATTAGGGATACTGATCTAAGTCTAGTACAAACTGATACCATCTGCATATATAAATGCGTGTATGAAAACACACGCCTAAAGGCCCGCTATAATCTCATGTCGTATCTCATAATACGAATCAAAACATATCACCAATCTCATGGCATCATGCCTAATCTCATCGACTCATCTCCAAGTACCATGTACAATCTTCATCATCCATGTATAGGTATACGTATATATATACATAGTCCCATACCTGTGTGTGTGTGTGTATATACATATCCCCATATACGCACAAGTGAAACAATGTAAGCATGTGTGTGCGTGTGGGTGTAAACTGTATTCTAGGGTTCGCGAATAAACTAACTAATGACACTATCATCCAAGTACACTAAAGTTATCCATGACTCCGAAAGCCTATCTAGATAACCATAATCTCATAATAAACAAATAAATATATCCATATAATATATACCATGCACTACATTACGAACTGCGGGGGTGCTATACGCCATCAACCCGACTTCTCCCGTAGATATATATCTACTCACCTTGATCTTCGCTTGCCGAAGTCGATGACGCCACACTCATCCTCGTCATATCGAAATCCACGTGGGGGTACATACAATTTCCAATGCATCATATAGTATCAAGAATCGAACATGAAAACCAAAATGGCTTGCGAATCGCTTATAGGTTAGAACCTATAGCCTACGCCTGCTAAACCACAAAACAACCCCCGTCGCTGACGTACAAACATAACACGACAAAACACAAAATCAAATACCAAATCCCAAATTAAAACGAAGTCGCAAAACAAAGCAGCAACTCAAGAAAACACTTCCAGATTTTACCCTAGGTGAAATTTGCCAATTTTGCACATGTGGAGGGTCTAATTTACTGAAGATAAAGCCCTGGACTAAACATGAATCATTTCCACACTACCCAGGCCGCAATTTGCATCCAAAATGAGTAAATTTGTGGCCAGAACTTGGAGTGGGGGTCTCAGGTTTTGGGGTTAGCTTCTAGGTTGCCTGCACAGCTCTCAGTCTTCGCTAAATATTTTTTAGGTCACCGGGGTTATAGCAGATCACCAAAACACATCACAATTCTCATAAATTCCTGATATTGGGGTTTCTAAGTTTGGGGTTTGGGGTTTAAGTCTCTATTTTAGTTCAATTTACCATCACTACAAGGGTTATAGTCCCTAATTACACCTCAATTGAACCTTTGAAATCAATTCAAACCCTAATCCTTAACTTGGAGTTTTCAAAGTTCGCTAAACTACACAATATCGATTCTAAACTTGTATGGATACTTAAGGAATTGAAATATTATTCTAATGGTGCAGAAATTAGCTCATTTAGCAACTCAAAAATTTTCTTGAGTTGCCCCAAGTCTTCAAAATCCGATTTTTCTTGGTCCAAAGTGTTTGTATTGAGCTTGTGCATGTTTTTAATGAAGTGGAGATGATGTTTTGATGATTTTTTGAGTGTGTTGTAAGGGTTTTTCGAGGAGGGAGGAGATGGAGCTGCCATTAGAGGAGAAGGAGGAGGGAGAAAAGGTGAAGAGCGAATGAATAACAAGAGCCATGCCCAAGGTTTGACCCCTCACCCTCTCTCTCTCATGTCCATGCCTAATTCTTTAATATTTTCCTTTTTCTTTTGTTTTGTTTTCTTTTCTTTTCTTTTAAATTTTGAAATAGGAAACCCAAATGAAACCATGGTAGAAAATGTAACAAGTATTTGTAAATGTAACATGGTGCATGTCATGTGCACAAAACCGGATTAATGCAAGATTAGCGATATTTAATAGTGATTAGTACTAAAATAGTGTATAATTAATTATAAAAATTATAATTTGCATAAATCATATAAAACGCCCTCATTTCAGTAATTCATATAATTTTCCAAATATTTTCCACTTTATCGGCATTTGATTATACCACATTATTAAAATATTCATAATATTTATTATTTAATTATAAAGATTCCCCAAAATAATATTTTATTTTTCTAAAATGTTACAGTCTTCCCCCTTAAAGAAATTCGGTCCCCGAATTTAAATTTAAACTCCCCCAATTTCTAAAACATTTCAGTAAAATGATTAAGTCGTCGGGGCTCCAAAATCATAAATGCATGAATCACATCATAGCGCAATGCATGCACATGAAAAATGAGTATATAAACCATAATCAAAACTCCGTCAAGCATCCCGTAATCATCGGAGTTATGGAGAAAACACTAATGTCGAAACTCAAAATGAAAACCAACATGATATACATCAACTATACATGTAAATATCGTGGTTAATTCGTTAAAACATCAGAAGAAATGCATGTCAAATCCTTTCAAATCGCTGTGCAATGCGCATATTACGGCACAGTGGCGGACGTTTATTGTAAGAAAATAACTATATGTATATATATCTTTTGTTTAACATACACGTTCCGCCGTTCGAATAATTCAGAAGGGTTTCCTCTATTAAATGTCTTGTGTCATCTCGGACACGTAGGTAAATACTGAGACTATAGCTCCTTTTTGGAAATCCCTTCGGTAACAATCAATGCATGCAAAAATATTTTTAGGTACTGTCCTCGGACTAGTCTTGCTCAGCGACTATACCAAATAGTTAATATCATAAAAACATACCGCTCAAAATCAATCCCAAAATATATGTACGAATGCCACGTGCGTCTGGTGCGCACGGGAATCAAAATCAACAAATGTGCCCTACATGTGCAAAGAAACTAAATCTAAGTGTAACGGGTGTGCACGAAACACCTGTCAAAGGCAACGGGTGTGCCTGACAGCAATATCAGGTGCATCTGATATGAACGAAGAATCTCGATTTAGTGCATCTGGTGTGCTCCAAAATCGCATCCAGCGCATCAAGTATGCGCAAGAATCCAAATCAAGTGCACAAGATGCACGAAAACAAATATCGAATATCATAATCGAAATCAACGGTATACAACACATTTCAATCCAAATCCAAACCAGGTATACCGTGGTATATAATCTCACAACCATGTGCATCTCTGTGCACAAATCGAATCAAATAAAAAAATTGCAAGAAAACTATGCCGAAAGCATAAGTCAAATCACATCCATACCATAGGCATGAAATCAAAATCAGCATCTCGAATGACATCAAATCGAAGTCAAGTGCAACAGTGGTGCACAAAATCTCAATCATGCAAAAAAAAATCGCCCAAAATACCGAAATCAAAAATGACAGAAATAGTCCCGCCCTAGCACATCCTCTAAAGATCTCTGACCAACCGTCATGGTCACTCATATCTCGTCGATGATGCCGAACTCTGGCCTGCTAGGTGTGCACAATATGACCAATCCTGGGTCCAAGTCTTCTCTTATAGTATTGCAGAAAGGTTCTGTCGAAGTCTCTCCTAAATCACTTTTCTGCCGAACTGCCCGGAAGTTATCATCTTTTACTAAATCTATTTCTTGTTCCGGAACGACTGCATACTCATCGTGACTCCTTCTGGAAGATATATTCATATACAACGCCTCTGCATGCGTATCACATATCTGATGTCAGCGGAGTGGAACGTCATCTCATCAAGATCTCGTACGGACCACTTACTCCACTTTTCTCTAATGTCGACTGATTCGGACTCATCTCTTCGTGGCTGCATGGACTGCGCTCCAACGGCTATACTCGTATCTGGAGTCTCCCAAGCAATGTATCCCATCACAAGATATCCGAATGACGTCGAACCTTTCGATCGATTTGTCAAGGTTCCATAATCCCCCAAGAGCTCAATATCTTGGGTACAGTTTAATAGTATTTCAGTACATACCACAGTACCTATGGACCAACCGTAGAAGGGCAAACCCAAGCCTCACTAATAGCACCGCTGAACTGCCGCAAACCCTAAGGTTCCTAGGCGTTCTCATGGTCATTGTATCGAGTTAGAGTTTCATTCTTCTAGAGGGTCCACCGAATTACTTGCATGTTTCTCCGAATACTTTAAACTTGGAAAATGGGTTCCTGACCTTCGATTGTCTTCTAACAACTCTCAACGTACCTGCGTGAAGTCTCCTCAGGCTGGAATCAAACAATCTGATGACATCGCATCGAGGTAGGCAACGAATCATATATCCTAGTCATCCCACTTTCGCTGACTAGCGATCTTCTATCATATCTCTAAGTACAACTCGTACGGCATTAGCTTCAAACATCTGGGGTGATATCTTGTTATTCGAAGCAACAACTGGCTCATTTGTCCGCACGCTGAACAGTGCCTCAATCATCAAATAATCGGTGCATCGACGGTCATAACATTCTGGCTGGCCTCTAGCAGTGGTCCAATCCTCTGGTGCTGATCTGCACGTTCGAGAAATTTGTAAAAGCGATCCATCAAACGCTCATGGCGTGAAAACACAATAGGATGATACATCTATGCAATTGTGTGTCTTTGGAATCATGCCCTGGTCAGTCCTCATCCGTGACGAGCTTGTGCTGACGCAACTCTAGCCGTAGCTCTCTCTGCCCGTGCGATCGTAGCAGCAAAACTATAAACCAATATCGATGAGGATAGATCATGAATGAAAATAATGTTGTGCAAGGAAATGTACATCCTAAGGCTCCTTAAGCGGAGTAGCGTATCATAAGTATGCCGTAGAACAAACATACGGTACGACACTCTCTTTAAGTCACCTACTCCATCAACCAAGGTCAACCTACACGACGAAAGTTCGGGTCTAATACCCCCTCGTCTAAGTGTAAGTTTCGTAAGGTTAAGCCTAGATTCTGTATACACATATATATGCCCTAGACTCCGCATGGTCAAACATAAACTCGAACCAAGGTTAACCTAGCGCTTTGATACCAACTTTGTCATGACCCGGAAATGGCACGTGACTGGCACTTAAATCATATGAAATCTATAGGACCCCATCTAATTCAAGTAAGCCAAAAATCCCAGAAATCCATTTTGAATAGAAGTGAAGAAAACATATTTAAAACAAGTGGTTTTAATAACATAAGACGAATATGTATTTTTAAAATCACCAAGTCTTTTCTGAAAATTTCGGCAGAGTTTCCTTTGTAAATACTGGCCCTAAAAGGGTACAACATACATAATATGAATAAAGGCATCCCCAAGCGTGTGCTAGCTCTTCGTCAATTGACGGTCACAACCACGCAAGCAATATAATATACAACGCCGAAGGGCGAGGATCAAAACTCAAAAGGAAACTCAAATCGTCAAGAAAACCTATAATAATACATTGCGCGACTCTAAGATCGAAATAATACACTGGTCTTCTAAGGTTAATAAATAATACAAGTCTGGTTGATGGAGTTACTAGATGCAACTGAATATAATAAAGGTACAATGGTGGTCACGATACGAGTGAACCCACCTACCAAAGCAATCACCCGGAATGGAAGCAGTGTGCCAGAAAGCCGCAATGAAACCTGTACGGCAAAACCTACAAGAACTATGGCACAACGGGGGTTAGTTGCCAACTCGTGAGTAGAAAACATCACAGAGCAGAAATCGTATGCATGACTCAATCCTAGGTCAATACGATCAGTAATATATACATATATATCCTCAAAATGATAAGGTCTGAATCATGATAAGGTGGCAAGGGCAAACATTTATACATAAGTGTAATACCAAGTGCTCGTGTCAGTGCCTCAGATAGCAACATATCAAAAATATGAGGTATGATCAATGTAATCAACATGAAATCAGTGTCAACTATATCATGAAATCTAAAAGTATGTGGATATCATCCAACTATGTAATCAATGCCTGTATGCATGTGGATCTTGTCCACGTGTCAACCAATGACACAAAAACATCATGCATATAAATATTATAAAAGCATATGCATGAAAGTATGAGCATATAAATCAACGTGTGTCCCTTGCGACACATCAAAATCATGGAACCTGAGTGTCCAGCATCGACACTCAAAATATCATGAAACCCGTGTCCAGCATCGACACGTAAATCCTTATATATCCCAAGCTCCGTATTATCTGCGGGATTGCCCGCGGGCTCCGGCAGTACGGATCGGCCTATATCCATCTCAAGACTCCGGTCGGTATCCTTCGGATAACCGCCAGGTCCAAATACTATCACCGGTAGGTACTACTCCCTCTGCCAAGCTCATCATCTACACCACAATAATCATATCTCGCCGCGAGGAACCATACCGGGTCCACCATGTACCCGCAGACGGTGCCTCCCACTCCTCGAATCGAGTATCACATGCCAATCTCAGAACCGAGAAAACACATGGTGGACGCACTGAAATATCATATCAAGAGAAACCGGGATTTTAAAACAATACATAATTTCTTTTGAAATAACCACGGTTCTCAAATCCAGAAATCTCATGAAAACAGCATATCTCAATGCATATAATCGTAAGCATGATGTGTGTGACATATAACAGAAATGTAAACATACCCGTATATCATGCAACATGGAACAGTAATATGCACATATCGAGGAAAAACCGCTCTTTTAAAATGAATCCATTTTTAAAATATATCTTGCGGTTCCCAACTTTTCCAAAGTCAAATGCAGTATCGTAAAAAGGAGCATATGTAACTATAGCAAGTAAATTTTGCAAGGAGTCATATCATGATGCAGCAGTCCTACTATGTAGTGACATGGAAATTACCGATGATGATGTGTGTGAGCCGGCAAGCGAGTGTACATGGAGCATACGCATCAACGGTAATGGTGCTGGTGTCCTAGCAACAAGTCTCATCATTACTAACGAAAATACATATAAGCCTGCAATGCAATGCGAACAGTAGAATAAATGGCAAATGAATAGAAAATGCAGCATATAAAGAAATACATTCCTACATACGAGTCATACAGTTTTTGGTATCTGAAATCGCACGAATCGTGGTGTTTAGAAAATAAGGCTACGGTGTTTTTATGAAAAAGTACATCCTTTGAAATATCCGTACTATCCTTTGGCCTATCTTTAAAATACTCACGATTCGTTAGTTTTGGAAATAAGTATGACTCGTGCTCAGTCGAACATCTACTAAGTAACTACAAGACTAAACTAACAGACTAATCGAAAAGGTATGGAAACCACCTTAATCTGAGTCGATAAATATAAATATAATAGTCGGTGATCCCGCCTCAATAGTATGACATACGATACAATATATAACATGACATCCTCGAGTCAAGAGTGCGGATCTATCATCAATATAAAGCTCGTACGGTAAATCCATCGTATGGCATCCCAATCTGGGTACGGGTCGAATCTCACATTTATATCACCATTTATCATGTATCCTTATCATTATATCCTGTATTATGGGTACTGATATAAGTCTAGTACAAACTGATACCATCTGCATATATAAATGCGTGTATAAAAACACATGCCTAAAGGCCCGCTATAATCTCATGTCGTATCTCTTAATACGAATCAAAACATATCACCGATCTCATGGCCTCATGCCTAATCCCATCGACTCATCTCCAAATACCATGTACAATCTTCATCATCCATGAATAGGTATACGTATATATATACATAGTCCCATACCTATGTGTGTGTATATATATATACATATCCCTATGTACGCACAAGTAAAACAAAGTAAGCATGTCTGTGCGTGTGGGTGTAAACCTCATTCTAGGGTTCGCGACTAAACTAACTAACGACACTATCATCCAAGTACACTAAAGTTATCCATGACTCCTAAAATCTATCTAGATAATCATAATCTCACAATAAACGAATAAATATATCCATATAATATATACCATACACAACACTACGAACTGCGGGGGTGCTATACGCCATCCACCCGACTTCCCCCGTAGATACATATCTACTCACCTTGATCTTCACTTGCCGAAGTCAATGATTCCATGCTCATCCTCATCGTCTCGAAATCCACGTGGGGGTACCTACAATTTCCAATGCATCATGTAGTATCAAGAATCGAACATGAAAACCAAAACGGCATGCGAATCGCTTATAGGTTAGAACCTATAGTCTATGCCTGCAAAACCATTAAACAACCCCCGTCGCTGACGTACGAACATCAGACGACGAAACACAAAATCAAATACCAAATCCTAAATTAAAACGAAATCGCAAAACAAAGCAGCAACTCAAGAAAACACCTCCAGATTTTACCCTAGGTGAAATTTGTCAATTTTGCACATGTGGAGGGTCTAATTTACTGAAGATAAAGCCCTGGACCAAACACGAATCATTTCCACACTACCCAGCCCGCAATTTGCTGCCAAAATGAGTAAATTTGTGGCCAGAACTTAGAGTGGGGGTCTCAGGTTTTGAGGTTAGCTTCTAGGTTGCCTGCACAGCTCTCAAATTCTCACAAATTTCCGATACCCGGGTTATAGCAGATCACCAAAACACATCACAATTCTCACAAATTCCCGATATCGGGGTTTCTAAGTTTGGGGTTTGGGATTTAAGTCTCTATTTTAGTTCAATTTACCATCACTACAGGGGTTGTAGTCCCTAATTACACCTCAATTGCACCTAGTCCCAAACATGGAATTTTCAAAGTTCGCTAAACTACACAATATCGATTCTAAACTTGTATGGATGCTTAAGGAATTGAAATACTATTCTAATGGTGTAGAAATCAGCTCATTTGGCAACTCAAGAATTTTCTTGAGTTGCCCCAAGTCTTCAAAATCCTAGTTTTCTTGGTCCAAAGTGTTTGTATTGAGCTTGTGCATGTTTTTAATGAAGTGGAGATGATGATTAGATGAGTTTTTTGAGTGTGTTGTGA
The DNA here is from genome assembly GCA_030015575.1 of Agapanthus africanus. Lineage (NCBI taxonomy): Eukaryota > Viridiplantae > Streptophyta > Magnoliopsida > Asparagales > Amaryllidaceae > Agapanthus > Agapanthus africanus. Next base: position 767,827,516 of record JASDDO010000019.1, on the reverse strand, counting down.
GGGTTTTTAGAGGAGGGAGGAGATGGAGCTATTGGATATAGTTCCCTCAGAGTCAATTATTGGATCACAGACACGTGATTGCATTGATTGAGGGAGGTCCCATACCGGTAGGACAGTCTTACTCAAGATGATAGTTTGCTATCTGGTTTATCTTTATCATCGTGTACTGTTTTAGGTGACCTTACAGGTCACTATTGCGCGTTGATAGAGCCCTTAGGATTCTTGCTTGATGGCCAGCAGTATGATGGCGATCATATACGTGGGAGCTGCGGTCTATAAGCACATCCTTAAAAGGTCCCTAGTCATGGGAGTTTTCGAAACAGGGCATCGATACTCCAGAGTAGACTAGTGTATACAGTTGAGACCCCGACGAGGGGCGGTGGCCGGTCTCACAAGCCACTGGTGTCAGTTGGTTCACCTAAGATGTATACAGGTGCTCATTGGGTTATGAGTACACCGGACAGGACTCGCCGGGAACATGCTAGTTGGTATTATACCTGACGTCAGATAGCAGTTCCCTGGTGACATGTGTACAGGTTAGTTCATTGACCTGAGATCGTCAATTGTCTCGTGTGAGTTCCCACTGTACTTTGATTACTACCCTACCACGGCTCAAAGGAGTCGTGCAAACAGGTTTTTGTTGGGTACAGTCCCGAGCCACATGGAGGCAGTGAACGGATAGGCAGGGGTTTCGTCTCTCCCGGTATTGGGGGTGAGATCGCGCTGTGTCTAGGAGAGCCATTACATGAAGTCCTTGGCCAAGGCAGGAGATTTACTGGTAGGTATTCCAGTAGTATCTCAGGGTGTTCTGAGCTACACACCGACACGACTTGTACCGCTTTTGGGGGTCTGAGTTTTACCAACCTCCTAGGCCCGCCATGCGATGCTCATAGATGAACGGACCGGACTGTATGAATATTGTAACTGACAGGCTCAGTAGGGTGTCAGGATGAGTTCGCTCATCGACCTCCCTTTTGGTCAATACCTGGTAGCCCGTTATGTACGGCTAATACCTCTGACGTGCTAGTGGTTAAATCCACTGCCAAAGTATTGACGAGTCTTTAGAGTCCCCCACAGACAGTTTCTTAAGTTTTGGGCGAAACGTTGTAGAGACCGTATGGATTTATGGCAGGGTTCAAATATACGCGTGTACTTGTGCACGTGTAGTGTTCCGGACGGATAATATTAGCGGGCTTTGGTTTAAGCCGGATCCTAGTATTATACTGTGTAGATTTTGTCTCATTGCATTTGTATCCGGTCAGAATACAAATGCGGGTATATAAATACAGTCGCGGGGTTTTCCTGTAATTTATTACGGGATCGCTTTTTTTAAGTTGTCAGTTTGCATTCCGTTTCAGCCATTTTTCCTTTCTTTCTTTTCTTGGCTGATTTTTGCTTGGAGGGGCTTATTTGTAAAAGTGGCTTTCACAAAATAGGGGTTTTTTTTGTGGTTCCTGGGGCCCCAGAATTTCCATGGGATCCCTTGATGGTTCTAGCGTCTTTTGATTCCTTGTGTGCATTAATGAGATGGGTTTTTGATAAGACCTTGGTGTGACTTATTCTCCTCATTATCATCCATTCTTCTTTTGCTTTTGCTTATCTTTTTCCCTCCTATATTTGTGTGACCGAGCACTAAATTTGGGAGAGCCCCCATTTATGTGTGAAAATGATTAATCTCATTTTACACTAAAATTCTTTAGTTCATCTCCAAAGATTTTTCCTCCACCTCCATCATAATGGCAACTTCTAATAACCCCTTGAGACAAAGGTTTCTACGTATATTCTACAGCAATCTTAGACACGTCGGCTGGCCAACTTCATGTCCAAGTTGCCTCGGTTCAGACGTGGGAGCCCGTAAAAATACTTCTCGATGTGGTGCCCTTCCGACGAGGAGATCGAGACCGGTGATGCCGCGAGGAGCTTGGGATGGTGGCCGAAGATCGAAGGACACGCATCGCTCGGTATATCCCTTCTCTAGATAGCTAGTTGTAGGTTAATGGTTCGATCCGGGTTTATAGTCCACGGTAGTGTCGGTTTCTAGTTTAGAAAAAGTTTTTGTTTCCGCATTTTGGCCTCGGACAGACGGCCGGGGCGCTACCGTAGTCTTACATGGTATCAGAGCCACGCCATTAACCTTTACTGGCTTGCTCTAACGTGTTTAGAACTCGATCGAACGAAATTTCCAAAAACTGCATTTCCAAATTCTGAGTTTCTGTCGATTCTGTTTTGTGCTCTAAAAATTATTTTGAGTGTTGCAGAAATACGTGCAGGGTTTTCAGAGAACACTGCAGAAAATTGGTACCATGAGCTTACTGTAGCACCGCGGAACCGCGGCCTTAACCCCATTTTGGCTGCGGTTACGCCGCTGAACAGTAACCTCATTGCACCATTTTTCCTACAGTGCTCCCTGACTTGGAAATGGGGTTTTTGGTATTATCTGTTTGGGCCCAGATTATTTTCAGTGCAGTAGTTGTGCTTGGGGCCCACTTCGGGAAATTTTGTCGATCGAAAATTTTAAACATGTTAGTTCACAGTATTTACATTATATCTGCGACCGTGAATGTCATTTGATTGGTAAATCCTATCTAATTGCTATAGCTCTTTTAGACGGATTTGCGAACGTGACATTCACGTTGATGTTCTGTGTTGTGCTGTGATGTTGCGGATTTGTCTTGGTGGATAGCCTGGTTGCAATGTTAGTACAGTTTGGTATTATTTGTACATTTGATATTGCGGGGCGAGCGTCCGACATGTGGACTGCCGTCACTGCTTGTTTGTATATTATTCTTTTGGGGCACGACCGGGCTGAGGTCGATATACCCGTTGTATATTTTACTTTCTGTACTAGGATTACCCCGCGGAGGGGTGCACGGGTAGCCGGGTTCTAGAGGGCAATGGGCCCGCATCTCATTGCTTTGAGACGGAAGGGGCTTCACTCCAGAATTGGCGGGCTATTCGCCGCACTCATAGGGGGTATAGGTTGACCCAAGGAGGGGTGCTCAAGTTACCGAATTCCGCGAAGTGCTGGGTGGTCCATTCACTTTGTTGAAGGGGGCTGCCTCGCTTCAGGTTTTGGTGGGTAACTTGCCGCACCCGTAGGGGTCTACGATTTCATTGCACGGGCTATCCACAAGACCAGGGAAACGTCGGGTTTCAGTAGCGGCTCTATGAAACCCGGGGATCCTAGATATCTGTATTGTTCTGTGATGCTTATTACATTTCTGTGATTTTGCATTTTATCACGCCTTGAGCGATTACTATATATTGATATACAAGTAGATGTTGTATATGTTTTACACCCGCGCTAGTCCAGTCCCCGCTCTGTCGTTAGTTAAGTAACATAACGGGTGATGACGGGACCCAGTGGCGAATGCGGATGGCATATACGTATATCCTATTTCTGTTCTTTATTGGTGTGATCAATTAATGGGACTGCATTGATTCGGATCAATGCAAGCTAAACAAACCTATTTTGATGTTGTTGGAACATTTTTCAAAAAAAGCTGTTATGGAAAGGACATTCTCTTTTGTTTTGCACAGTAGTATTCGATTATGAATATCCAGCACCTCAGTCGACGAGGCAAGGGCCGAGATCCCTTCACCGGGAGTGACCCCTTGGACAGAAGTTTACGTCAGGGTAATAACTTCACTATAGCCGATTGCCTTCTGCTTTGCATAGTGGTATTCAGTTGGAATATCCTGCACCTCATTCTACGGGGAAAGAGCCGAGATCCCTTCACCGGGAGTGACCTCTTTAGCAAAGGTTTTCGTCACTATATTTTTATAAAAAGCTATCATGTTCCTTCAACGATATCAAGTTCATTACGTTAAAGGTTTTTCGCCAAAAACCATTCGTAGCCCTCCGTCATTTCAGAAAGGTAGCACTTAGTATTCATACTATGTATGTTGGCCTATGTCAAGGAATAGTGTATGGTAGCCATTTGTTACTTTTCTGTTGTATAGATAGATGCGTTAGTTTGAGACAGCCGTACTACTATTTTGGCCTTCGTCAAGGGTATGTACGGGTGGGTTCAAATTAACCTGGATAATGACGGGTAGAACTTGACATGTGACTTATGATATGTTGGCCTACGTCAAGGTCATAAGAGCATGGGGTAAAAATCACATCGGGGGTTTCTAAAGAAACTAAAACTTACCAGGCATGCGCATACCTTCTGGAGTGTGATAACATGAGTGGATTCCATCACATTATCATGCGACGATAGTTGGATCCCGATTCCCACTGATGAGTTGGTTTACTCCTCGGGTGATCCCGACTAATTCTTCTTTCAGGTTTGGAAGAGAATTTGAGGTTACAATGGGAGGTTTCCTGATTAGATAAAGTGATAACCATTCTGATCTAGGTTAGAGTGCACACTGAGTGTTTCTTTTCTCTCTCTCTTTGGCAGCGACCATGGCCCGACCCTTGACTATGACTCAGTGACCAAGATTAACCGAAGCTTCTTATAACACTGGCTTTTGGATTGTCAGAGTTGCAAACCTCATTGCCACTCCTTCTTTTACCCTTTTCTCCAGAACACCCCGTATTACTACGAACATCCACTTCCATTGGATAAAACCATCGTATGGTTATCTACGAACTCGAAGGAACTTGTTCCAGATTCGAGGATGGTTTCCGGTTCTGGAGAAAAGGAATAAAGTTTTATTCAGTTGTCTTTTCCTTTTACCTTCTCTCAGGTTGCGAGTGCTCCTTGGATTAGGACGGTACACCTATTACGCTAATTGGATAGTCTTCTTCCAAACCATAGGCAGGTGCCGAACGGTAGGGAATGAAGAAAACCAACTAGCCTAACGATGGTGTACAGAAGGTATTAAGTTAAGACAAATAAAGGGATTAGAAAGAGGGCAAAGTAAATTGCGACTGCTATTCACGACCAAACCAAGTATTTCATCGCCACTCCTACTTCACCTTTGTATTTCTCCAGAACACTCTGTATCACTACGAAGATCCACAGTTATTTGGATACTCCATCATATGGTTATATACAAACTCGAAGGAACTTGTTCCAGTTCGGGGATGGATTCTGGTTCAGGAGAAATAGGAATAAGGTTTATTCAGTTGTCTTTTATCTTCACATTCTCTCAGGTTACGAGTACTCCTAGGATTAGGAGAGTACACCCATTATGCTTATTGGATAATCTTCTTCCAAACCATAGGCTGGTGCCGAACGGTAGGGAAGGAAGAAAACCATTTAGCCCAAAAGAGTGTACAGAAGGTAATGACTAAAGACATATAAAGGGATTTGGGGAGATGACAAAGAAATATACGGTTATAGTCATGAATCTAGATAATGGAAGAGGCATTATTAGGAATACCCGGATACCCCTACGAAACATTTCAATGTTTCAGTTTCACTGTGTACTGTTAAAAGAAAACATATTTCCCAATTAGCCCTTGCTCCAGGGTATGTATTAACCAGGTATGATTCTCACATCTATATGGTTTTACAGATGATGAGTGGGAGTAAGTTATTGGGAATTAGGTTATTATCCTCATTATATCGGAATTCGTTGTAATTGGTGATATTTGAGGAAATCGCCTGGGCTGTTTGCCGGACGGCAAATATTTGGTTTTGAAAATCCGTTGTTATGCACCAATTTCAAATTGATATATCTGTACGTTTATTTTATAAAGTGAGATATAACTTTTTGAAATTATGTCCATGACATTTACCTATATCAGTGGATGGTTAGGTAAGGAGCATTAAACAGCGGTGTAATTCTTCTTAACTATAAGTACAGTTTTCAACCTACGACACACAGGGAATAAGTTATTAGACTCAAGGGACTTATACAGAGTATTATATGTTGTCCAGTGTCCATTAGAACAGAGGGGTTGGTCCTCGTACTATATTCGGTTTACTTATGATTTCTCTAGTTTTTAGACAAGTGTTTCGTAGAAACACAAGGTCCAAGTTTTGAGAAGTTATAGATATATGAATAAAGTAGAGGACCATTTAGTTAACATGCACTGGAGACAGCTGCATGATTTGAATCTGGTTCTAATTAAATCAGTGTCTCTGTTTCTATATTGAATATAGAACGGTTCATATCTTAACGATGTTAAGGTACAGGGAGTTGTCCGACTTATGCTTAAAACCATACTCTGGATAACTCAAGGCACGTTTCTGTAATGGCTGTTTATGGGTTGACCCGGGCTATGACAAGGGTTGACTTTCTGCCATCTGGAAGATCAATAGTGATATTGTTCTTGACTCGCCACAGTTTTAGTAAAATGGATTTTTTCAGAAAACCAGAACTGCAAACGATTACTGAAAATTTGATAAGAACCTAAAGATTCAATCTGGTTTGACAATCCATTGGCCACTCCGCAGATAAGGTGGGTAACCTCAGGCACTCGAGAGCTACTTCGGTATGCTCAAAGACGGTGACAAGGAGGTTCTTGTTTACCCAGACTTGCCATTGCTGTTGTTCCAGACTATGAGACCCGGCAGGAGGATGAGTTTAGCGCCGTTCTGAACTGGCTTTAGAAGCGTACGTGTATATAACTCTGCCTGAGGGTTTTCGTAGTCAGTGGGAGCAGCGGAAGCATAGTGGACAAGTAGCTTATGTCTATTTATAGATAAAGCAGAATATAGCGGAGATAGATCATCTATTTCTGATATAACAGTCATAGGTTTGACTTCATCAAATAGGGGATGGATCTGTTAAGAAGAGAGTAGGGTGTGATGTCCTGGTATTTGGATGACATACACAGAGTAGGAAGTGAAGTTTCTATACTACGATCGGTTATATTTTGGTTGTCACACGGTGGTTTCTCCACATAGGAATTGGATATTATATTAGACATTCTGGTTACTAGATTTATGGTTTTAGATCTAGATTTGGGAAGTGTCCCAATCAGGGTACTTAGACAGCATTCTAAAGGTATTTAGAATGGACGACTCCTGGCACGGTAGTGTACCTGCAGGTGATGGAGTCACCCTCTCTAAAGGTGTCTTACAGACTAAAGGGGAGAGGGATGTGCATGATTGGCAGATCACTTGCTTAGGCAATTGAGTCAATCATGAGATGTCAAGTACCACACCAGATGTTGTTTTTGCACTAGATGCAATAAGTTGATATTAATCCAATCCTGGAGAAACATTCGGAAGAAGTTTTAGAACATAAGTGGATGTTATAGGGATATGATAACGACAGCCTCATTCAGGAGACAGTTATCATTCCAGGCTTCCAAGATGACCTGGATGACGGAGTGACTGTCAGAGTTATAGTTTTCCCTCTGACGAGGGGCAGTATTTTGGACAGGTGGTCCAAAAGGATACTGAGGGAAGCATGGAGCAGGATACTGGTTAAGTTCAGTCGACGATACAGTCTATGAAGTTTGGATTTGGAGTTCATTTATGAGCTAGGTCCAATCAGATATCCAGACATATTCTAAGACAGGTATTGCTCATTTCGGGAGATGGTTTTCTCCGCGAGCTTAAGATAAAGAGAGACATAGAAAGAAACATCAGAGCGGATTCACTCACTGAGGCTATTCCTCGAACGCAATAGTTTCGCAAACGGATTTTGTGAGACTGATTAGTAGAGGAGTTGGGTGTTCGGTATCACACGGGCTGTGAGTATGCGACATCGCAATAATTAGCCTTGAGTGCAAGTGGGAAATTGTTAGATATAGTGCCCTCAGAGTCAATTATTGGATCACAGGCACGTGATTGCAATGATTGAGGGAGGACCCATACTGGTAGGACAGTCTTACTCAAGATGATAGTATGCTATCTGGTTTATCTTTATCATCGTGTACTGCTTTAGGTGACCTTACAGGTCACTATTGCGCGTTGATAGAGCCCTTAGGATTCTTGCTTGACGGCCAGCAGTATGATGGCGATCATATACGTAGGAGCTGGGGTCTATAAGCACATCCTTAAAAGGTCCCTAGTCGTGGGAGTTTTTGAGACAGGGCATCGATACTCCAGAGTAGACTAGTGTATACAGTCGATACCCCGACGAGGGGCGGTGGCCAGTCTCACAAGCCACTGGTGTCCGTTGGTTCACCTAAGATGTATACAGGTGCTCTTTGGGTTATGAGTACACCGGACAGGACTCACCGGGAACATGCTAGTTGGTATTATACCTGACGTCAGATAGCAGTTCCCTGGTGACATGTGTACAGGTTAGTTCATCGACCTGAGATCGTCATTTGTCTTGTGTGAGTTCCCACTGTACTTTGATTATTACCCTACCACGGCTCAAAGGAGTCATGCAAACAGGTTTTAGTTGGGTACAGTCCTGAGCCACATGGAGGCAGTGAGCGGATCGGCAGGGGTTTCGTTTCTCCCGGTATTGGGAGTGAGATCGCGCTGTTTCTAGGAGAGCCATTACATAAAGTCCTTGGCCAAGGCAGGAGATTTACTGGTAGGTATTCCAGTAGTATCTCAAGGTGTTCTGGGCTACACTCTGACACGACTTGTACCGCTTTTGGGGGTCTGACTTTTACCAACCCCCTAGGCCCGCCATGCGATGCTCATAAACGAACGGACCGGACTGTACGGATATTGTCACTGACAGGCTCAGTAGGGTGTCAGGATGAGTTCACTCATCGACCTCCCTTTTGGTCAATACCTGGTAGCCCGTTATGTACGGGTAATACCTCTGACGTGCTAGTGGTTAAATCCATAGCCAAAGTATTGACGAGTCTTTAGAGTCCCCCACAGACTGTTTCTCAAGTTTCGGGCGAAACGTTGTAGAGGCTGTTTGGATTTATGGCAGGGTTCGAACATACGCGTGCACTTGTGCACGTGTAATATTTCGGACGGATAATACTAGCGGGTTTTGGTTTAAACCGGATCCTAATATTATACTGTGTAGATTTTGTCTCATTGCATTTGTATTCGGTCGGAATACAAATCGGGTATGTATATACAGTCGCGGGGTTTTCCTGTAATTTATTACGGGATCGCTTTTTTGAAGTTGCCAGTTTGCATTCCGTATCAGCCATTTTTCTTTTCTTTCTCTTCTTGGCTGATTTTTGCTTGGAGGGCTTATTTGTAAAAGTGGCTTTTACAAAATAGGTCTTTTTTTTGGTGCATGGGGCTCCAGAATTTCCATGGCATCTCTTGATGGTTCTAGCATCTTTTGATTCCTTGTGTGCATTAATGAGATGGGTTTTTGATAAAACCTTGGTGTGACTTATTCTCCTCATTATCATCCATTCTTCTTTTGCTTTTGCTTATCTTTTTCCCTCCTCTATTTGTGTGGCCAAGAACTACATTTAGGAGAGCCCCCATTTGTGTGTGAAAATGATTCATCTCATTTTACACTAAAATTCTTTAGTTCATCTCCAAAGATTTTTCCTCCACCTCCATCCAAATGGCAACTTCTAATAACCCCTTGAGACAAAGGTTTCTACGTATATTCTACAGCAATCTTGGACACGTCGGCTAGCCAACTTCGTGTCCGAGTTGCCTCGGTTCAGAGGTGGGAGCCCGTAAAAAGACTTCTCGATGTGGTGCCCTTCCGACGAGGAGATCAAGACCGGTGATGCCGCGAGGAGCTTGGGATGGTGGCCGAATACCGAAGGACACGAATCGCTCGGTATAGCCCTTCTATCCCTTCTCTAAATAGCTAGTTGTAGGTTGATGGTTCGATCTGGTTTTATAGTCCGCGGTAGCGCCGGTTTCTAGTTTAGAAAAAGTTTTTGTTTCCGCATTTTGGCCTCAGACAGACGGCCAGGGCGCTGTCGTAGTCCTACAGGAGCTGCCATGAGAGGAGAAGGAGGAGGGAGAAATGGTGAAGAGGGAAAGAATAACAAGAGCCATGCCCAAGGTTTGACCCCTCACCCTCTCTCTCATGCCCATGCCTAATTCTTTAATATTTTCCTTTTTCTTTTGTTTTGTTTTGTTTTCTTTTCTTTTAAAATTTAAAATAGGAAACCCAAATGAAACCATGGAAGAAAATGTAACAAGTATTTGTAAATGTAACATGGTGCATGTCATATGCACAAAACCGGATTAATGCAAGATTAGCGATATTTAATCGCGATTAGCATTAAAATAGTATATAATTAATTATAAAAATTATAATTTTCATAAATCACATAAAACGCCCTCATTTCATTAATTCCTATAATTTTCCAAATATTTTCCACTTTATCGGCATTTAATTATACCGCATTATTAAAATATTCATAATATTTATTATTTAATTATAAAAATTCCCCAAAATAATATTTTATTTTTCTGAAATGTTACACTATTTCCTTTCTGTTGTGGAATTTGACTTTTACATGCATGGTGGGGTTTTCATTCGACCCCTTCTTGAGGGTGTCTCCACATCCTATACAAGACTTCATGGATTATGGTCGTGCACCGAACCGACCGAAGATGTGATGGAAAAGACACCTAGCTCGAGCTCCACAGCGAGCAATGAAGAGATAACCAATGCCGTGCAAGCACGCTTAATTCGACAAACCCATAGGGGGGTAGAACGAGTGTTAGGGATGCTGACAAACTTTGATCAGCGGTTGACGAGTCTGGAACAGCGAATGTCCACCCTACTAGCAAGAGAGGAACGAGCACGATCGAGGGGTCGGGGGACGGACAGGGGTGAGGCGTGAACAAGTGATGCCGCGTCTAGGAGATGCCATAGGCAGCAGTGAGGGCACTGCTGTCGGTCAGTTTGGGGGTAGGGTTTGGTTGTAAATAGTTATCCTTGCATCTGCATGTTTTTTTATTTATGTAAATATTTGTTTTTTCTTTACATGTTTAAATTCTGCATCACATTTTTCTGCATTGCATCTTTATAAAAAATTTTTAAAAAAAACAATAAAAATTGAAAAAATCAATAAATAATATTTAAAAAATCAATATTGGCCATTTTTTTACTCAAGTTCGACATGACGGTTGACTAGATAGAAAAAACTAGATCCTAAACTTGATAAATTAAAAACCCAAAAAATAACCTTCCTTGAAGTATAACTGTAGAAAATATACATACTTACAGTTTATTTAGAAATAAGCAATTTTGAGTTCAGTTCTTAGGCTAAGTTGAAATGAGGGAAGAGTATTGAAAGTTTTATTTGAAGAGTAAGTCTGAAAAATAATTCTGAACCTTAAGTCCAAATTCTGAAAATATATACCCTACAAATCACACATACACGTACCTTGAAACTTGGGATAGTAGAGGATACCTAGAAATACTTTTGCCTGAAAGTCTAATATGAATGAAAAAACAACATTTAAAGCTAACCACCAAAAGAGCATCATTAAAAAATATATCCGGTCTTGAATAAAAAAAAATAAAAGAAAAGGAATAAAATACAAGATCTGGAAAGTGCTATTTACGCTTTAAGCTCATACATTCAGTAATCGAATGTTAGTGCCTCAAGAAGTATTAATAGTCGCATGAAAGGTGTATGAGCAAAACCATCCATCATTAATGAAAGAAGTAGTACTAGGTATTAAGGAAAGAGTATTATAGCTTGAATTGAATTTCCAAGTGTAGGGGTGATAATTACACACACGTAGGGGTATATGATCGGAGTTTGGAGGAGAGATAGGAATGAAAAATAGGGCTTATATCTTCAGTAGAGATGATAAAATTCCGGATTTAAGATTGCGTTTTAGAAGGAAAACTCAAGAGATGCCAAGAGCTTTATAAACTAGCAAAACGTATAGGATCTTAAGTTAAATGAAAATGAAGTGTGAAAAATACGGGTTGATGATTTCTAAGTTAAAGATGATAGAGTTCTTGCTAGAATGCTGAACTGTAGGATTAGAGTCGATGGCCAATTTGATCGGATTTTGTGGGTAGTATTCGTTGAAAACCCTCAGGAGACAACACTCCTCCTCTAGGGCAACTTAGAGGTTTAACGGCTTGTTGCACGAGATCAGTGCAATCGCGTTCCCTGCGAAAGTGAGGTTAGTACTTTTTGTGAATAAAATGGTTTTGCTCGGGACAAGCAAAAGATAAGTTTAGAAGTATTTGTTCATATCAGACTTTTGCATTTTTATACCGCCCATTCTTGATCACATTGCATATAGGTAGGTACTCTTGATCCGTGTTTGCTAAATAATTGCAGGTTACAGGTTCTCAACTCTAAACAGTGAAATTCAGGAAAAGTTGCAACAAATTCAGGACTACGACCAACAACAGATAAATACGGGTCTCCGCTCACTATCCGTATGATGCTGCATACTAGTTCGAGGGACAAAATGGAAAATCATTGGTCATTTCATGCACAAAGCACAAGAGGCAGCATAAGATCCAAGATTTCAACGCGGAGCTCAAGAAAATCAAGGCAAAAGTCCACTTCATTTCACCTTCTTGGACTGCTGAAATCTGGAAGAAAAATAAAGAGATTCTGAAAAACCAAGTATACCAAACAGAAGAGAAGAGCAACATGGAAAACCCCAGAGAATACAACCCTCCAAGTCAACCAAAGGGCCGCGGATCCGCGGTCAATGTGGCACTTAGGCCGCGGATCCGCGGCCGAGTCAACTCAGTGTTGGCTCAGTTTTTAAGGTTATTTTTGTAACTTCATTTTGGCCCAGATTGTATCCCTAGGGTTTAATGTATCTACATATAAATAGCCCAGTCCTAAGCAAATTAAAGTGTGTGCTTTTTCTTGTATTAGATTTTAGGATAAGAGTTTGTATTTTCTTCTTCCTCTTCATCTTTCTCCATTGATATTGTAGTAAGCTTCATGAGTGATGATGAATAAAAGAAGAGTTCTTTTTAACATGCATGTCTTATAATTGTGTTGTTATATTTGCTTGTAATTTTATTTGTTAAAGTAGTTGTTGTTATCTGTTGTTTTATTACTTTCTTCTTCTCTTTTTCTTTATCCTTACAACAATGATGCTTAAATATGATCCTTGCCAAAGTGAGGTCTCAAATTACTAGTTGTGATTTTCTAACTTATTTCTTTTATCTTCTTTCTTTGTTTTCTTTTCTTTTCCTTTTTAATGGGTGAGTAGTTTCTCACTTGTTAGGGTTGGATAATGGAAGTTTAAGAGAAGGAAATCTCTCTCACTCTTTTCTTTGCCCAACATCTTGATTCGGACTCCCGTTAATTGAACCGCAATCCGCTCCCTACGGCACCCTATCCTACATGATAGCTGTGATACCCTAGCGAGACCGGTTGTGGTTGAATTAACCGGAGGTTAAGGCTAAGATCCAAGAACAAACGGACAAGGACCAAAAAGAAGGAACTAAGCATTAGAAAACCCAACTTATACTCGCAAGTTTCCTTCCTAGTCGTGCTAATCTCCGTTGTTGTCGATTACCGTAACATCGATATTAAGAGTGGCAACGAAAGAAGTGAGCGACTCCTAACTCAAACTAACCTAATCTTAACCCTAACAAGCTCTCTTTATACGTACTTTAGCACATAGTGAAACTAAACAAACCTGGACAAATTGGACTTAACTCGTTAAAACACTAAGAAAAATATTCCCATCTCTCCGTGGACCGACCGTACTCAACCGGCTAGCTACCAAGGGAAACCGTCTTGATTGCAGTAATTAAAACTAAGCACGCAAAAACATTCCTAATCAGGAAGCTCGAGTCGGTAAAGGGCTCCACCTGGAGGTCCCCATTACCATACACCAAGAACAGTTCCTTAGTCCTTCTCAGGTACTTAAGAATGTTCTTCACTACTATCCAGTGGTTCTCTTCTGGGTTTGACTGATACCAGCTCACCACGCTAAGTGCATAAGCTACATCTGGTCCGGTACATAGCATCTCATACATTATAGATCCTACCGCCGAAGCGTAGGGTATAATGCTCATACGAACCCCCTCCTCATCAGTCTTGGGAGACATCTCTTTGGAGAGGGTGATTCCGTGGAATGCAAGTATATTACTGCGCTTGGAATCTTCCATACTAAATCTCTTTAGTACGGACTCTATGTACCTGGACTGTGAATGTCCCAACAATCTCTTGGATCTATCTCTGTAGATCTTAATCCCCAGAGTGTAGGAAGTATCACCCAGGTCTTTCATGGAGAACCTTTATGACAAGAACAGCTTGACCGATTGTAGAATAAGAATGTCATTTCCTATTAAAAGAATGTCATCCACGTACAAGACTAGGAATACGACAGTTCTTCCTACAATTTTCTTATAAATACAAAGCTCATCCTCGTTTTTTATGAAGTCAAATTCATTAATTGTTTCATCAAAACAGATGTTCCAACTCCATGATATCTGCTTTAAATCATAAATGGATTTAAGCAACTTGAACAGCCGCTCCTACTGTCTACGAATCCCTCCGGCTGATCTATAAAAACTCACTCTTCCAAACTTCCGTTCAGAAAAGCCGTTTTTACTTCCATCTACCAGATTTCATAGTCATGGAAGGAAGCAATGGCAAGTAAGATCCGAATGGATTCGAGCATAGCTACTGGAAAAAAGGTTTCGTCATAGTCCACACCTGGTCTTTAACGAAAACCTTTTGCAACAAGTCTAGTCTTATAGGTTTCCACCAGTCCATCTACACCAATCTTCTTTTTGAAGATCCATTTGCATCCAATGGGTTTTACCCCAGGAGAAACAATATCCAAAGCCCAAACTTTATTGGTGTACATGGACTCCATTTCAGATCGCATAGCATCCAGCCATTTATCAGAGTCTCTACAGGTAATGGCCTGCTTGAAACTAGTAGGATCATCTTTTCCAAGATGCAATCCTCTCGATCCCGGTCTATAAGAAAACCGTAGTATCTCTCCGGCGGATAAGAAATCCTACTAGATCTGCGGAGTGGCTGAGGTTCGTCAGGTTCAATTGAATTTTCTAGTTCTACCAAATCTTCAGTTGCAGTTTGTCCTTCTGGAGTTTCTTCTAATTCTACCGTGCTCCCACTAATTTCTTTTGCAAGAAATTCCTTCTCTAAAAAGATGGCATGGCGGGCAACAAACACCTTCTGTTCCTCGGTGTGGTAGAACAGATATCCTAGAGAATTCTTAGGATATCCAACAAACTTACAAAAAACTGATCGTGTCTCAAGTTTGTCTGATTTTTGCATTTTTACATGGGCCGGACAGCCCCATATCTTAAACCGCTTAAGATATGAATTCCTTCCACTCTATATTTCATATGGAGTCTTAGGCACAGATTTGGATGGAACATAATTCAGTAGGTATGCTGTTGTCTGAAGCGCATAACCCCAGAATGAAAGAGGCAACTCAGCACTACTCATCATGGAGTGAACCATATCAATTAGGGTACGATTCCATCACTCCAATACACCGTTGTGTTGTAGTATATACAGAGGAGTAAGCTGAGAAAGAATTACATTCCCTTTTAGGTATTCTAGGAATTCCGTGCTTAAGTACCCCCCTCATCTATCAGATTGGAGGATTTTGATACTTTTACAATTCTGGTTCTCTACTTCGTTTTTGTATTCTTTGAATTTCTTAAAATCTTCAGATTTGTGTTTCAAAAGATACACATCCAAACATAGAGAGATCGTCAGTGAATGTTATGAAGTATGAAAACCCACCCCTTCAATGTATAGACATTGGACCACATACATCACTGTCTATGAGTCCCAGGAGCTCTGTTGCTCTTTCTCCTTGTCCGATGAACGGAGATTTGGTCATCTTTCCTTTAAGACAAGACTGACAGGTTTCATAGGATGAAAATTCGAATGGATTCAGATATCCATCATTATGTAACTTAGATAGTCTTTTCTCATTGATATGACCAAGTCTACAATGCCATAAATAGGTTTCGTTCATTTCTGAACTCTTCCTCTTGCGTGTGTTTTGTATATTGAAAACTATGTTTTCATTTAGAACGTAGATACCATTACACAGTGTACCTTTTACAACCAATACCTGATTAAGGTAAATGTTCATGATATTTCTATCTAGAACAAAGTTATATCCATCTTTATCATGTAAAGAAACCGATATGATGTTGCAAAGCATAGAAGGTATATAGTATCAGTTGTTCAAAATCATAGTGTTGCCGCATGGCAATACTAGGTGATATTCACCGACGGCAGCAGCATCAACTTATGCTATGTAATATCTAATAAATTACAGTTATTAGATCCTGATCTGGTATCAAGTACCCAAGAGGTAAGACTGACCGAAAAACAGTTCTAAATAACAAGAACACCTGAAGGAGACGCAATGGTATGCTTCTTCTTCACCGGGGTCTTCATGAATTCATGCAATCCACTTTCTCTAGCTCAAGATCGTGACATTCATCACAAGTTAAAGCTGAACCGACGTTCCCCAGCTCCAAATAAGATTCCAGGTCAGTCAAGTCATTCATTTTATTATCTTGATTAAGGCGTGACATGGCTGCTACCTGGAGAGAGAGAAAAAAAACACTAAGCGTGCGCTCTTGCAAGTTTAGATTGGTTATTATTTTATCTAAACAGGATGGCTCCCACTGTTTCCTCGAATTCTCCTTCAAACCTTAAAAGGAGAACTAGTCGGGATCATTAACACCATACAAGTTTGCTAACCGTTTAGCCAGTTGGGTATTGGTACTCCGAGGGAGCTTCCTGGTGGCTATAGTGCCCTCAAGTCAATTATTGTAATCGCAGGCATGCAATTGTGATGACTGGAAAAGGACCTGTACGGGTAGAAAAGTCTTACTCAAAATGATAGTATGCTATCTGGTTTGCCTTTTTCATCATGTACATGCATTATGTGGTATTACAGATCACTATTACATGATTGATAGAGCCCATAGAATTCTTGCTTGACTACCAGCATTATGATGGAGATCATATACGTAGGAGCTGGGTGGTCTATAGGCACATCCTTAAATGTCCCTAGTCGTGGGAGTATAGAGACTGGGCATCGATACTCCGGAGTAGACTGGTGTTTACTTATCGAGACCCCGACGAGGGGCGATGGCCAATCTCATAAGCCATTGGTGTCAGTTAGTCACCTAAGATAGTATACAGGTGCTCATTGGGTTATGAGTACAATGGACGGACTCGCTGGGAATATGCTATTTGGTATTATACCTATTGTCAGATAGCAGTTCCCAGGTGACATGTGTACATGTTAGTCTGTCGACCTAAGATCGTCATTTGTCTTGTGTGAGTTCTTACTGTGCTTTGATTACTACCATACCATGGCTCAAAAGAGTCGTGTAAATAAGTTTTAGTTGGGTACAGTCCCGAACCACATAGAGGCAGTGAGCAGATCGTCGGGGATTCGTCTCTCCCGGTATTGGGGGTTGATGTCGCGTAGTGCACGGGTAGCCATCACCAGAAATTCTTGGCAAAGGTAGACGAGAATTACTGATTTGGATCATTAGTTTCTTAGTTGGTGATGAGCTTCATACCGAAACGAAATATCGCGTTATTATGGGTATGACTTTATACACCCCTAGAACCGATATGCGATACTCTTAGACGAACAGACTGGACTGTACGGAGATTGTCACGGATAGGCTCGGTAAGGGTTTGGATAAGTTTGCTCGTCAGCCTTCCTTTAGCTCAATACCTGGGTAGCCGTTACGTACAGCTAGTGTCGCTGACATGCTTGTGGTTAAACCCACTGGCGGCATATTGACGAGTCTTTAGAGTCCCACACAGAGGCTTTTCCTGCTTCGGAAAAAATTATGTAGAGGCCGTATGGTTTTACAGCAGGGTTCGATCATATACGTGTACTAGCCACACGGATCATGATTAAGACGGATAATACTAGTGGGCTTTAGTTTAAGCAGGATCCTAGTATTAGATTATTGGATTATTTTCTTCTCATTGTATTCGTATTTCTTTTAAGAATATGGATACGGGTATGTATATACGGTGAGGGATATTCTTGTAATTTGTGCGAGGATGCTTCTACTAGAAGACACCTCATTTGTATTTTAACCATTTTGATTAAATGGTTAATGAGGTGGAGGTGTGAGGTGTTCTTTGCATTTATTGAAGCATGGCTACTTGGTGACTCATTGGGTGACTCATGGTGACTATTGAGGCATACTTGATTCATTGTGAATTATTGGTATGATTCATAATTCATTACACTTAGTAATTCTCCATAGAATGATCATCACTACACTCTCATCTCCTCAAGCTTCCTTCTTCTTCCTCAACCCTAAATGTCTCATGTGGTTAGAAACCTAGGGTTTTATAAGACAAATCAATCTATCATCACACTCTACATCCTCTAGGCTATCTAGTTTAGCGAACTAGGTACACTAGTTACCACGGTATTGAGGTTGGAGCTCGAACTATATACTCTCGGATGGATCATCTTCGATGGAGGGAGACCGGCAATCAAGCTTGATCCAGGACACCTCTAGGAGCTAAGGATGATGGTAGAAGACCAAAATACATGGATCATTCAGTATAACACTTCTATCGCTATAGTTTAGCTCTTGGTAGTTTGCTAGTTTAGGGTTTATGGTTCGATTCTAGCGGGTTTCGTTAGCGCCAAGTTTTTAAATGTCAGTTTTTGTTCCGCACCAGCCACGGTAGATGGCCAGGGCGCTGACGTAACCCAACATGGTATCAGAGCCAGCCCATAAACCCATAACTAGCAGTTTAAACGATGTTTAAAGTAACGAAACCGAAACAACTCGAAAACAATCTGAACAATATTCAAGTTTCTATCGATTTCAAAAAGTCTTCTAAAAATTTTTGTAAACAATTGCAGAAGGCTACTCATCTTGTAACTAGAACACCATTAAAAAATGAGCCCCAAAATCCAAAACTTGGCCGGCGAGAATGCCCATATAACCGGCCTGGCCGGTCCTGTTTAGGTTTTGGGACTTGAAATTTTTGTAGTGTTCTAGGCTCTTGAATATTGATTTTTAGGTATTGTTTGTTTTTGCCCAGATTACATATTATGTTATCTTTGGTTTGGGGCAATACGGAGTATTTCGAAGTCGCTATTTTGACACCGTTTATAAGTTTCAGTGCATACATTACTATCTGCGACCGTGAATGTCATTTGAGCGGTACAACCCGACTAGTTGCTATATGTTCGACTAGACGGGTTTGCGAATGTGATATTCACGTTGATGTTCTGTGTTGTGATGATTTTGTGGATCGGTTGCCGTGGTGGATAGCCTATGGTGCAGTGGTAGTAATATAGTTCAGATTCATTTGTATATTTATTATTGCAGAGTGAGCGTCCGATATGTGGACTGATGTCTCTGCCAAATTGTATATTCTTTTATTGGGGCACGACCAGGTTGAGGTTGATGTCGCCATTGTATATATACTTTTCTTTTCTGTACTAGGATTACCCCACGGTGGAGTGCTCGAATAGCTGGATTCTAGAAGGCAACGAGCCCGCATTTCATGGCGTTGAGATGGAAGGGGCCTCACTCTAGAATTGGTGGGCTATTCGCCGCATTCATAGGGGTACATGATGACCCACGAAGGGGTGCTCAAGTTACCGGATTCCGTGAAGTGCTGGGTGGCCCATTCACCTTTTTGATTGGGGTTGCCTCACTTCTGGGATTGGCGGGTAACTTGTCGTGCTCGTAGGGGCCCAGTTTTTTCATTGCACAGGCTATCCACACGACCGGGGAACTTCGGATTTCATTTGCGACTCAAAGGAAACCCAGGGGCTCCTAGATTATCCGTTATTCTGTGTTGCTTATCGCTTTTCTGTGATGTTGCTTATATCATGCCTGAGACGAATGTTATATATATTTATGTGTATACTAGTAGATGTTGTATATATTTTGCACCCTTGCTAGTCCAGCCCCCACTCTGCCGTTAGTTAAGTAACCTAACGGTGCATGACGGGGCCCGGTGGCGAATGCGGATGGCATATACGTACATTGTATTTTTCGTTCTTTTCTGGTGTGATATAGATTAATTGATGGGACTGCATTAATTATGATTAATGCAAGGAAACAAACCTATATGATGTTGTTGGAACCAAGTTTTTTTAAAACTGACATTACGGACGTTTCCTTTTGCTTTGCACAGCGGTATTCGGTTATGAATATCCAGCATCTCATTCGATGAGGCAAGAGCCGAGATCCATTCACAGGGGTTGACCACTTGGGTAAAAGTTTGCGTCATTGTAATAACTTCACTATAGTCGATTCTTTTGCTTTGCATCGTGGTATTCAGTTAGGAATATTCTGCATCTCATTCGATGAGGAAAGAGTCGAGATCCCTTAATAAGGAGTGGTCTCTTTAGCAAAAGTTTGCGCCACTATATATTTGTAAAGCCACTCGGTTTCTTCAACGATATCAAGTTCATTACGTTAAAGGTTTTTCGCCGAAAACCAGCCGTAGCCCTCTCTCATTTCCTACGAGTAGTGCTTAGCATTCGTGTTGCGTTTGTTGACTCCGTCAAGGCGTAGTGTACGGTAGCTAAGTAGTGCTTATTTGTAGCATACGATGCGATTGGTTAGGACAGTCGTGCGGCCTTGTTGACTCCGTCAATATAACATTTCAGAAAATATAAAGTATTATTTTTGGAATATAATATTAAAATAATATATTTCCCGAAAACTACTCGATTTGCGAATTTGGGGTTTTCGTAAAATGGTATAAATATATACCAATATTTGTGAAATAATTGGAGATTAAAATGATTTATTCATTTAAAAATATATTTACCGGATTTCGGCATTTTTACAATAAATTATATGCTAGTTTAAACTAACTCGATTAGTGTACTACTAATTACGATTAGGCCAAATCCGTATGTTTAATTAGTCATGGCTAGTGCACCATGACATATTGCATTTTGTTGCATGTTGTTTTATTTTATTTGTGCTATGTGTTTGGTTTTAATTGAGTGAGGGAAAAAGAAAAGAAAAAGAAAAGATAAGAGAGTATAATTGAGGAGAGAGAGTGGGGGAACCATGTGGCATGGCATACCACATAAGAGAGTGAAGGTGAGAGAAAGAGAAAGAGAGAGACTTTGAGCTTATTATTTTCCCTTCATCATCTTCATCTCTTCCTCCACCTCATCTACCATCATGTTTCATCTCCAACCCTTCACCGAAACCCTATACTCCCTTCATTAAAAAGATGCACAGCTTCATCCTCAACACTTTGGACCTTTCAAAATTTAGGAGACCATCACGTAAAGACGAGGCCCAAATTCCAAGGTGGGGCCGGCCCGGTGGTTACTGTAGCAGTTAGGTCGGTTACTGTAGCAGATTTGGTGTTGGGGTTTTGCTAGTAGCTCACATACCTTATAACATAGCTACTGTATTTTTATTTTTGTCCTAAATTACCTGAGCCAAAATCTGGGAGCATATTGGGGTGGTTTTGGGTTATGTTTTCCGATATTGGAATTCTTGGTTTTGATATTTGTTATGAGATTTGGTCGTTGGATATTTGTATGTCAACGACGAGAGTTGTTTGGTTGTTTTTGAATGCGTAAGCTATAGGTTCTAACTTATGAGCGCACCGTGTGCAGTATCGGTTTTCCGGATTTGGTTTTCATAACGTGACGATATGTGTTGATTTGTAGGTACCTTCGAATGAATTCTAAGACGACGAAGCACATCGACTATGGCAGAACAGGAGTTCCGCTGGTGAGTTGATTTATATCTACGGGGGAAGTCAGGTGCACGGCGTATAGCACCCACGCAAATTATAATGGAAACCGATATATATATATATATATATGTAGAATATGGTTAAGGAAACCATATTAGAAACTTATGGAAATGGTTAAAGAATTAGTAGGAGACAAGATATACCACGACTTAAGATTATAGTGTATGGTTTAGTGTGACATGATATGATAGAAATGATGTCTCGAATTTATATATAAGGATGTGAAACGTGAATGTGAATCACGATATATATATGTATGTATGTATGTATGTATGTATGTATGTAGTGAAAAAGAATCAGTATGAGATTATAGTGGCATGTTATGAGGTTGATAAATATGATATGAGATTAAGAAAATGACTTGATATGAGATATTGATGTGATGAAAAGAGTATACGATGAGATATGATGACTTGATTTGATATGTCGTTATACGGATGCGAGTCGATATAAGATAATTGATACCTTTGTCGGTCCCATGATATGATATTGATACGGATGTGACCTGGGATATAGGTATATTGATATATATAATGTTGTGAATCATGAGTGATATGACGCACGAGACGTTAGGTCCATACTCTCATTGTCATATAGGTTGATAGGATCCCTAATTGTTTAATGCCGCTGTACGATAGATTACAGTACGTGATGATTTTTACCTGATGATTGATCCATACCCTTGATTAGAGGATAACGTATGATGGATTATACCGTACGTGATGTTGTGAGGCTGGATGCCGATTGATAGATTCACCGACTCGCATATGTTATAGATATTTAATCCCTGTCTACACCGCTT
This sequence comes from Agapanthus africanus, assembly GCA_030015575.1. Classification (NCBI taxonomy): domain Eukaryota; kingdom Viridiplantae; phylum Streptophyta; class Magnoliopsida; order Asparagales; family Amaryllidaceae; genus Agapanthus; species Agapanthus africanus. The sequence continues at coordinate 767,805,209 of JASDDO010000019.1, read as the reverse complement.
AGTTGTGCCTTTACGCAGATGTTAGATTAGATGCGTATACCTTATAGCATTGTGCTCACGATTTACTTTCTGCTACGTTCATGATATTATCATTGCATTACATATACCTGTGCTAGTACACTTATACCATTATCGATGATGCGTATGTTACACTCACACAGATTTGCCGGCTCACACACTTCATCATCGATAATTGTTATGTCACTTATACAGTAGAATTGCTACATCATGCTATTGCTCTTAATTGTACAGTACTGTCACATGACTCTTTAGTATGATATACATGCTATGCTCACATCATTATGCTATGTTGCATGATATACTTGCTGTGCTCATATCACTATACTATGTCGCATGATATACTTGATATGCTCACATTTTTGTGCTATATTTGCATACATCATGTTTTATGATTATACGCATTGAGATGTTGTTTTCATGAGATTCTTGAATTGAGAACCGTGGTTATATTTCAAAAGAATGTATGTATTATTTTAAAAACCCAGTTTCTCTTGATATGATATTTTGAGGCGTCCACCATGAGTTTTCTCGGTTCTGAGATTGGTATGTGAACCCGATTCGAAGAGCGGTAGGCACCGTCTGCAGGTACATGGTGGACCGGTTTGGTACCCCGGGGCAAGAAATGATTTTCGTGGTGTAAATGATGAATCTGGCAGAGGGAGCACTACCTACGGGTGATTGGTTGGACCCGGCAGTTGTCCGAAGGATACCGGCCGGAGTTATGAGATGGATATGAGGGCTGATTAGAGTATGCGGCGTCTGAGATGAGATAGATATGAGGGCCGATCTGAGGATGCGGCACCTGAGGTATGAGGATTTACGTGTCGATGCTGGACACGGGTTTTCATGGTATTTCGAGTGTCGGTGTTGGACACTCAGGTTTCATGATTTTGATGTGTCGTTGATAGACACACGTAGTTGATATCCCCATACATACAGATATACGTTTTCATTGATGGACACGTGGATGATATCCACATGCATACAGGCATTGATTATTGTTGGCATTTATGCACACACGGACACCCTAGATATCATAGTATTACCTTCATGATATAGTTGACCTAGGAAATCGTTGTTTTATTCGATTTCTACCTGCTGATGTTTTCTACTCATGAGTTGGCAACTCACCCCCGTTGGGCCACAGTTCTTGCAAGTTTGACCGTATGGATCAGTAGCGGTATCGTTGGCACGGCTTGCTTTCGGGTGATTTGCTTTGGTAGGTGGTACATATTGGATCGTGCCACTCTTGTATTTATTATTCATGTTGTATCTAGTCAACTCCATCAATCAGAAACTAGTATCTGTATAAGTAGTTAGACTTAGAAGAGACTTGTGGTTGCGAGACTTAAAGCGATTGGTTATATGTTCGCTTGGTGGGTTGATGTCTTGCTTTATTCATTATTCTTTGTGTTGATCTTCGTCGTTGGGCATCGTATACATATATTTGGACTTGCGTGGTTGTGATTCCGCCGATTGGTGAAGAGCTAGCTCCCATTTGGGGAAGCCTTTTATATTATCATGTATATGTGGTTTTGGAACAAAATATACAAAGGAGGTGCTGCACAAATTTCTAAAAGACGAAACATGTTTTTCAACTAGTATAATCCATTTGTATTTTCATGTTTCATTATCTATGCATTTAAGAAAACATTTGATTTCATCATACTTTTATTTCAAAACTTAACCTCCTTTATTTTCTTTAAAAGGTTTAGATTTCTGGGCTTCGGCTTACTTAATTTACATTACGCCTTTAGACGTGGCGTGATTTAAGTGCGGTTCACGAACTAAATTTCGGGTCGTGATAAAGTTGGTATCAGAGCGTTAAGTTTAACCTTGGTTCGAGTTTAGTTTTGACTATGCGGAGTCTGAGGCGTAATCTATTTCGGAACCTAGGCTTGACCTTACGAAACTTAGACTTGTCAGGGGGTATTGGACCCGAACTTTCGTTTCATAGGTTGACCTTGATTGATGGAGTAGGTAGCTTGAGTAGAGTGACGTACCGTGCGTATGTTTCGCGGCATACTTACGATACGATACTCCACTTAAGTAACCTTAGGATGTACATATCTTGAGATTTGTGATTCTCTTCGTTCCCATGATTATACACCGATTTGAGATCCTTGATTCTATTCGTTCCCATGATCATACTCTCATTGATTCCGTTCCTCCTTATGATCATGTATCCATTTTGGGATCTGTTGATTCCTTTCATCCCTTTGATCTATCTTCATTGGTACATGCTCGAGATTCCTGTCACCATGATTTGAGCGCAGATTGAGCTGCTGCTAGTGATGCGGTCAGGGCGAGATCGTCATGGATGAGGATTGACCATCATGTTTTCTGGTGACATGGGAACGTATCGATTTAGTGTTTGTGTTGTGACCTCTCGTTGGAGGCGAGTGTTTGGTTTTGCACCGGATGATCAGGCCATTGTTAGAGGCTGCCTGTTGTTAGAGGACTGTTGATGTACAGCCTACCCAGAGATCGGGATGTTGTTTACCGTGCAGACAGACGACCCAGCTGTTGCTGAGATTGATGGGATGTCGCTTCCAGAGCTTACGAGCTGAGATCGCTGGAGCTTTCAGGCAGAGATGCGACAAGAGATAGCTAGTCTATCTTGAGTTGAGAGACGAAGGTGATTCGTCTGATTTGATGCGCCGACGCAGGTCCAATCGAGTTGAAGATTTCCAGTGTGGAGAATCTTATTCAAATCTAGAGTAGATCGATCAAGAGAGGACGTTGTTCATCGGATGCCCCGATGTGAGATCGGTAAGTTGACCAGTTTCAGTTAGAAGGACCTCACCCAAGTGCGTTGTAAGTTGATCGAGAATGGATGAATAAGGTATATTATTCCGATGATATGGACGAGTTCCCGAGGAGTGTTCGGCTATATGTCTTCTACAGAGTGATGAAGATACCGAGTTCGTAATTTTGAGTCTGTAACATTTCGAAATAATAGAAATATTATTTTTAGGGAATATTTATAATTTAATATTATTTTATTGAATATTTTAATAATTCGGTATAGTTAAATACAAATAAATAGGGAAAAATTATGGAAAATTCTAAAATAGAGTAAATTAGAAAATTATGGTATTGATTTGTACTAGACTTAGATCTGTACCCCAGATTATATGATATGATGATAATGATACCTGATATTTGATGAGAGGAGTGTGATACTGACCCGTACCCAGCTATTGGGATGTCTTACGACGATTTACCGTACGAGCTTTCTATTGATGTTAGATCCGCACTCATGACTCGAGGATGTTAAATGATATACCGTATCGTACGTGATACTATTGAGGCGAGATCACCGACTATTGTATATATATATTTGTATATCGACTCAGATTTAGGTGGTTTCCATACCCCTCCCGATTGACTTGGTACTTAGATCCGTAGTTTGCATAATAGATGTTAAACTAGACCCGAGTCAGTCTTATTTCAAATGGCATAATTGCATGACATATACATATGGGTGTAGATTCTCTACTGTTACGTTGATTATTCAATTTCCGCATATTCCTGCTATTCACATTGCCTTGCATATGTTTACTGCTATACTGCTATCATGTTGATAGGACACTAGCACCGTTATCGATGCTGCGTATGTTCCACGTACACTTGCTTGCCGGCTCACACACTTCTTCATCGATAATTGCCATGTCACTACACAGTAGCATTGTTGCATCAGGATATGACCTTGTATGTGCATACTATTAATTCCATGTTGCATGATATACTGTTATACTTGCATTTCATTTATATGTGACATACCCACACTTGTACACATTCATTGATATCTTCATACTTGCTTAGATTACGCATTGAGATATGTTGCTTCCATGTTAATTCTGGATTTGGGGAACCGTGGACATTTCAAAAGAGAATAGTTAATTATTTAAAAACCCGGTTTCCCTTGATATGATATTTCGATGCGTCCACCATGTGTTTTCTCGGTGCTAGAGTGATATATGTGAACCCGAATCGAGGAGTTGGATGAAGCCGATTACGGGTACATGGTGGACCCGGTATGGTACCCCAGTGCGAGAACGGTTTCGTTGTGTAGTAGACGGTGAGCCTGGCAGAGGGACTACTACCTACCGGTGATTGGTTGGACGTGGCGGTTATCCAGAAGATACTGACCGGAGTCGATGGATGGATATGGGCGTACTGCCGGGGCCGAGGGCCGATTCCGCAGACATAGCCCGTGGGCTGATCCGGACTGACGGAGCCCGATAGATGAGGATTTACGTGTCGATGCTAGGCACGGGTTTCATGATGATTTCCATGATTTTGATTATATCCTCATATTTGCATGCATGACGTTTATTGTCATTGGGTGACGGGTGGACGGGTTCCACGTTTATTGTCATTGGGTGACGGGTGGACGGGTTCCACATTTATATAGACATTGATTACATACAGACCTTGACTACATTGATCATACTTCATTTGTATATATAACAGAGTACGAGGGCGCTGTTATATATACCCTTACACCAATATTAGTGGAATGGGTTGCTAATATATATGTATTGATATCCTTTTGATACTTCATCATGTTTACTTCATGCAGACATACCTTACATTATGACATGTTATTATCTGAGGCACTGGCACGAGTACTTGGCACTACCTACATGATTAGATGTTATACTGCCACATTTTCATGCTTCAAACTTACTCTTGAGGGTTATATTATATATTGATTGTATTGACTTAGGATTATGTCTTGCATTCGATTTCTGCTTGTAGATATTTTCTATTCACGAGTTGGCAACTCACCCCCGTTGTGCCACAGTTCTTGCAGGGCTTGCCGTACAGGTTCCATAGCGGCACTTCTGGCACACTGTTTTCCTTTGCGGGTGATTTTCTTGGTAGGTGGGTTCTTTGTATCAGAACCGCCATTGTACTTGTATTATTCATTGTATCTAGAAATTCCATCAACCAAAAACTTGTATATTGTTTCAGACTCAGACACTAGTGATGTATTATTTCGACCTTAGAGTCGCGCTTAGTAGTGTTACAGTTTTCATGCTTATCTGGGTTTCTTTTAAATTTTGATCCTCGCCATTCGGCGTTGTATAGTATATTGCTTGTTGTTTATTTATTCTTAAAATGGTATTAGATTTCTGGGCTTTTGGCTTACTTGGATCAGATGGAGTCCTATAGACTTCATATGGTTCAAGGGCCAATCACGTGCTCTTTCGGGTCGTGACAAAGTTGGTATCAGAGCTCTAGGTTGACCTTGGTTCGAGTCTAAGTTTGACTATGTGGAGCCTAGGGTGTCTATATATATACGGAACTTAGGCTTGACCTTACGGAACTTAGACTTAGTCGAGGGGGTATTAGACCCGAACTTTCGTCGCGTAGGATGACCTTTGGTTGATGGAATAGGTGACTAAAGTAGAGTGACGTACCGTGGGTATGTTCCGCGGCATACTTACGACACGCCACTCCGCTTAAGGAACCTTAGGATGTATATATTTTCGAGATCAGTGATTCTCTTCATATCCATGATTATACATCCATTTGAGATCCTCGATACTATTAGTTTCATGATCATACCTTCATTGATGCTGTTCCTTCTTATGATCATGTATCCACTTTGGATCTGTTGTTCTCTTTCTTTCCATTGATCTGCTCTCTTCGTTACTCGATTGAGGTTCCTGTCGCCATGTTTGAGCACAGTTTGAGCTGCTGCTAGGGTTACGGTCGGTGCGAGCTCGTCTGGTACGAGGGCCGACCATTGTGTTTTCTGGTGACATGGGAACGTCTCGAGTTAGTTTTGGTGACTGTGACCTCTAGTGGAGGCGAGTGCTTGGTCTTGCACCGGATGATCGGACCAATGTTAGAGCTGCCAGTTGAGAGAGGACTATTGATGTACAACATACCTCAGAGATTATGATGTCGCCTACCGTGAAGACAGGTGGACCAGCTGTTGCTGAGATTGACAGGATATCGCTCCCGGAGCTTACGAGCTGAGATCGCCGGAGCTTCTAGGCAGATATGAGACAGATGATAGCTAGTCTACCCGATTTGAGAGACGAAGGTGATTCGTCCGATTTATGCGCCGGAGCGGGCCCAGTTGAGTTGAAGATTTCCAGTGTGGAGGGTCTTACTCAGATCTAGAGCAGACCGATTCGGAGATGACCGCCAATGTATCGCCTTTCCTGGAGGATTGAGGCGTTGTTCGGCGTACAGGCAAATGAGCCAGTTGTTGCTGCAAATGACGAGACATCGCCGGATGGTTGGAGCTACTGCAGCAGGAGCATATACTTAGAGATATGATGGACGGTCGCTAGTCACCTGAGGATGAATGACTAGGACATGTGATTCGTTCGTTTACCGATGCGAGGTCATCAGATAGATTATTCTAGCTAGAGACGACTTCACGCAGGTTCGTTGAGAGTCGATAGAGACGATCGAATGTCAGGAGCCCATTTTCCAAGTTTAAGTATACGGGAAGACATGCAGGTGATTCTATGGACCCTCTAGAAGAATGAAACCCTAACTCGACTTAATGACCGTGTGAAAGCCTTTGAACCTTAGGGTTTGCGGCAGTTCCGCGGCGCCATTAGTGAGGCTTTGGTTTGCCCTTCTACGGCTGGACCACCGAAGCTGTGGCATGTACTCGATACTATTAAACTGTACTCAAGATGTTGATCTCTTGGGGGATTATGAGGTTCTGACGAGTCGATCGAATGTTTCGACATCATTCGGATATCATGTGATGGGATGCATTGCTTGGGAGACTCCAGATACGAGTATAGCCGTTGGAGCACAGTCCATGCAGCCACGATGAGACGAGTCCGAATCAGTCGACATTGAAGCAGAGTGAAGAAAAGAGTTCGCAAGAGATTTCGACGAGATGACGTCCCACTCCGCTGACATCAGAGATGTGATACGCACCTAGAGGCGTTGTATATGGATATATCTTCCAGAAAGAAGCACGATAAGTATGCAGCCGCTCCGGAATAAGAATTAGCTTCAGCAATAGATGATGACTTTCGGGCAATTCGGCAGGAACGAGATTTGAGAGAGAAACCTAGACAGGACCTTTCTGGAATACGATACGAGAAGACCTAGACCCAGGAGTGGTCATATTGCGCACACCTAGCAGGCCAGAGTTCGGCATCGTCGATAAAGTAGTTGACCAGGTTCGGATAAAGGACCTTACCCAGATGCGTTGCGAATTGATCAAGGACGGACGAGTATTGAGTATTCCTCCGATGGTTGGGACGCGTTCCCGAGGAATTGTTCGGCCAGACATCTTCTATAGAATGGTGAAGCTACAGAGTACGCGATTTCGAGTCCGTGCGAGAGACTTCGGATTGACTGTGGCCGAGAATAGTGCAGTGCATAGATAGCATGGCGTGACGCCATAGTGGACAATGATAGAGACAAGTGGAACCAGAGGTTCGTGCGAGACGCTGATGAGCTGTCATTACTTCCCGTCGAGACTAGAGACCTGATAAGCTTACAGAGGCGTTGGGATGCGACCAATTTTCGAGAAAATGTTGTGCTGAGGACACAGATGTCCATCGAGTGAGAAGAGATTATGCAAGAGAGACAGCCTCCGTACAGTTCGGATAGGCAAGATCGGAAGAGACCTTGAGCAGGATTCCTTCCAGGACATTGCTGCAATGATGTTTGCACCCAGGATCAGATGCGTGATGTGCATTCAGAGAGACATAGGTCGACGCCAGTGACATACTGCTTTACGAGTGGTCGTGAGGATTGACCGAGAGATGACCAGAGAAGTGCCAGAACGGAATCGTCCCCGTTAGCACACCTGACAAGGCCGATGAGCCGATTGACTGCGAGGTAGGTAATCCGCAGAGAAGATAAGGACCCAGAGTCAGAGGACGCCAGACCGTGAGCAAGAGGCAAGTAGATATCTTGTGCTGCTAGCATTGGATGCACCGACTCCTTCTCGACCTTGAAGAAGGCACTACCGACGACGGTACTTATGATTTGGTTTTGATATACGATCTTGGTGCACGCCAGATGCACTAAATCGAAATTCTTCGTGCATGTCAAATGCGCCTGATTTTGCTGTCAGGCATACACGTTGCCTACGACAGATGTTTCGTGCACACCAGTTGCATCTAGATGTTGTTTTGTTCACCTGTATGACACATACATGGATTTTGTTTCCGTGCGCACCAGACGCACCGGATATTCTTGTATACATTTTTGTGGATTGATTTCTAGTAGAGCAGTACACTTCGATGATATTCGCTATGTATTGATGTTTTCGGAGCCCCGACATTTTGGATTTTGCTGAAATATTTTAGTGTTGGGGGTTTAAATTTAAATTTGGGGACCGAATTTATTTAAGAGGGGTAGATTGTAACATTTCGAAACAATAGAAATATTTTTTTTAGGGAATATTTATAATTTAATATTATTTTATTGAATATTTTAATAATTCGGTATAGTTAAATTCAAATAAATAGGGAAAAATTATGGAAAATTCTAAAATAGAGTAAATTAGAGAATTATGCCATTTCTAAGTTATATGCTAATTTAGTGCTAATCGCGATTAAAAATTGCTAATCGGTTTTTCTAGCTTTTTGTGCAAAACATGCACATATCACTTTTCACACTTGTGCATTTTCTTGCCATGGTTCACATTGGGTTTACTATTCTTGGGAGAAGGATTTTTAGAGAAAAGAAAAGAAATGGAAAATGGGTTTATATTAAAGAATTTAGTAGTTGGTGAGAGAGAGAGAGAGAGGTATGGGCTTCTTTGACCAAGACTTAGTCATTCCTCCATTGTCTTCACCATTTCTCTCTCCCTCTTCTTTGCTTGCTACTGCTGCTCCTGCATCTCATTCTCCCTCCCCTCTTCAACTCCTCAAATCACCATGAAAATAACTCCAAAACCCCATTCTCATTTCATTAAAAATGTGCACAAGCTCAAGATCTACACATTGGACCAAGGAAGCAAGGATTTTGGCCACTAGGGGCAACTTAAGAATTTTCTTGAGTTGCCAAATGAGGTACTTTCTGGACTATTAGATTATTTTTAGCATTACTTATACCCCCATGTTTAGATTGAACCGATATTGTTGATTTTATGGACTTAAAGAAAACCTAGTTAGGGTTTGAGGAAATTATGAGTTGTAATGTGAAATTGAGTTCAGTAGAGGCTACACCAACACCCTAGTGCATGAATTGAGACCCCAACCTGAGACTTAAGGCCCGGAATACGGATTTAGAAACCGATATCGGAAAGTTTGTGGAATCTGTGAAGGTTATTTGAGATCTGCTATCACCCGAGACATCCTAAATTAAAATTGATTGGACAGTGACATGTGCAGGCACCCAGGAAGCTAACCCCAAGACCCTAGCCCCTACCTCCTATACCCGGCCGCAGATTTATCCATTCTGGCCGCAATTTGCGGCCAGACCATGGTGGATTTGCCTCGTTTTGGTTTTGGTGTTCCCTTATCTATAGATTAGGCCCCTGGTATGTATAGATTTGTCTAATTTGACCTATGGTGGAATCTGGAGCCTATTTCCTAAGTTGCTGTTTTGGATTCATGTTTCGTATTCCGTATTTTTAGTTCTGAATTGTGTATTGTGATTTACCTCGACTAATTGGCATTTATACGACGATATCGAGTATTTGTTGATGGTTTTGAAGGCGTGCCCATAGGTTCTAACCTATAGGCCCTTATCGTATCGCTTTGGGTTTCGTGTGCCGTGTTAGCTTGGATTTGGTTTTAATACGCATATACGATACTTTGATGTGTAGGTACCCCATGAAGACTTCGGGACGACAAGTAAAGCGCGTGGCGACGTCGAGAAATGAAGACGCAAGGTGAGTAGATTATATCTATTGGGGGAAGTCGGGTGGATGGCGTATAGCACCCCCACAGTCCGTAATTGGTATACTATATATTATGTTTGATAGTTATAGTGTGTCATGGATATTTTGTTAGGTGTAGTAGGGTTAGCTTAGGGTTAGCAATAAACTAGTATAGTTCATAGTCACGAACCCTAGAATAGGTTTACACCACACGCGCACCCTTGCATATTCACTATACTTACACAGTGTTGATGATGATATTGGATGACATTGGAGATGAGTCGATGATTTTGGGCACTGTGCCGTGAGATCGGTGATGTGATGTGATTGGTACTTGCGGTACGACATGTGATCTTAGCGGGCCGTTGGGCATGTGTTTTACCCCCGTTTTCATACTTATATAGATGGTATTGATTTGTACTGGACTTAGATCTGTACCCCAGATTATGTGAAATGATGATAATGATACCTGATATTTGATGAGAGGAGTGTGATACTGACCCGTACCCAGCTATTGGGATGCCGTACGACGATTTACCGTACGAGCTTTCTATTGATGTTAGATCCGCAGTCATGACTCGAGAATGTTAAATGATATACCGTATCGTACGTGATACTATTGAGGCGAGATCACCGACTATTGTATATATATATATTTGTATATCGACTCAGATTTAGGTGGTTTCCATACCCCTCCCGATTGACTTGGTACTTAGATCCGTAGTTTGCATAATAGATGTTAAACTAGACCCGAGTCATTCTTATTTCAAATGGCATAATTGCATGACATATACATATGGGTGTAGATTCTCTACTGTTATGTTGATTATTCAATTTCCGCATATTCCTGCTATTCACATTGCCTTGCATATGTTTACTGCTATACTGCTATCATGTTGATAGGACACTAGCACCGTTATCGATGATGCGTATGTTCCACGTACACTTGCTTGCCGGCTCACACACTTCTTCATCGATAATTGCTATGTCACTACACAGTAGCATTGTTGCATCAGGATATGACCTTGTATGTGCATACTATTAATTCCATGTTGCATGATATACTGTTATACTTGCATTTCATTTATATGTGACATACCCACACTTGTACACATACATTGATATCTTCATACTTGCTTAGATTACGCATTGAGATATGTTGCTTCCATGTTAATTCTGGATTTGGGGAACCGTGGACATTTCAAAAGAGAATAGTTAATTATTTAAAAACCCGGTTTCCCTTGATATGATATTTCGGTGCGTCCACCATGTGTTTTCTCGGTGCTAGAGTGATATATGTGAACCCGAATCGAGGAGTTGGATGAGGCCGATTACGGGTACATGGTGGACCCGGTATGGTACCCCGGGGCGAGAACGGTTTCGCTATGTAGTAGACGGTGAGCCTGGCAGAGAGACTACTACCTACCGGTGATTGGTTGGACCTGGCGGTTATCCAGAGGATACTGACCAGAGTCGATGGATGGATATGGGCGTACTGCCGGGGCCGAGGGCCGATTCCGCAGACATAGCCCGTGGGCTGATCCGGACTGACGGAGCCCGATAGATGAGGATTTACGTGTCGATGCTAGGCACGGGTTTCATGATGATTTCCATGATTTTGATTATATCCTCATATTTGCATGCATGACGTTTATTGTCATTGGGTGACGGGTGGATGGGTTCCACGTTTATTGTCATTGGGTGACGGGTGGACGGGTTCCACGTTTATACAGACATTGATTACATACAGACCTTGACTACGTTGATCATACTTCATTTGTATATATAACAGAGTATGAGGGCGCTGTTATATATACCCTTACACCAATATTAGTGGAATGGGACGTTAATATATGTGTATTGATATCCTTTTGATACTTCATCATGTTTACTTCATGCAGACATACCTTACATTATGACATGTTATTATCTGAGGCACTGGCACGAGTACTTGGCACTACCTACCTGATTAGATGTTATACTGCCACATTTTCATGCTTCAAACTTACTCTTGAGGGTTATATTATATACTGATTGTATTGACTTAGGATTATGTCTTGCATTCGATTTCTGCTTGTAGATATTTTCTATTCACGAGTTGGCAACTCACCCCCGTTGTGCCACAGTTCTTGCAGGGCTTGCCGTACAGGTTCCATAGCGGCACTTCTTGCACACTGTTTTCCTTTGCGGGTGATTTGCTTGGTAGGTGGGTTCTTTGTATCAGAACCGCCATTGTACTTGTATTATTCATTGTATCTAGAAATTCCATCAACCAAAAACTTGTATATTGTTTCAGACTCAGACACTAGTGATGTATTATTTCGACCTTAGAGTCGCGCTTAGTAGTGTTACAGTTTTCATGCTTATCTGGGTTTCTTTTAAATTTTGATCCTCGCCATTCGGCGTTGTATAGTATATTGCTTGTTGTTTATTTATTCTTAAAATGGTATTAGATTTCTGGGCTTTTGGCTTACTTGGATCAGATGGAGTCCTATAGACTTCATATGGTTCAAGGGCCAGTCACGTGCTCTTTCGGGTCGTGACAGAGTCCGTGTAAGAGACTCCGGATTGACTGTAGCCGAGAAAAATTGCAGTACGTAGATAGCAAGACGTAACGTCGAAGTGGACGATAATAAAAAAGAGTGGAACAAGAGGTTCGTGCGAGATGTTAACGAGCTGTTGTTACTCCAAGTTGAGATTAGAGATCTGATATGTATACAAAAGCGTTGGGATGCAGCCAGTTCCCGAGAAAATGTTTTGCTTAGAACACTGATGTCCAGAAAACGAGAAAAGATTATGCAAGAGTACCAGCCTCCGTACAGTTTGGCATAAGTGAGATCGGAAGAGACCTTGAGCAGGTGCCTTCCAGGACACTGCTGCGATAAGATTTGCACCGAGAATCAGTTGTGTCATGTGTATTCAGAGGGCCAGAGGCCGACGCCAGTAACATGCTACTTTACGAGTGGTCATACTAATTGGTAGAGAAATGATCAGAGGAGTGCCAGAGCGGAATCGTTTCCGTTAGTACACCTGAACGGGCCGACAAGCCAATGGATTGCGAGATTGGTAATCCACAGAGAAAATGAGGACATAAATACAGAGGACGGCAGACCGTAAGCAAGAGGCAAGCAGATGTTCTTGCTCTGCCAGTTTTGGGCGCACCGATATTTTTCGACATTGTAGGAGGTGTACCTCAATGTCATTGTTGCAATTTGTTTTTTGTGATCCAAGTATCACACTTTTATCGCTTGAATTTGAGTTTTGATGATTAAGTTTCATCATATTGATTTCGTGCACCATGGCTGCACCTACTGGGTATTTACATTTTGTCCATAGTTTTGCACTTGATTTATGTTTATACACCGCTATATCGGTTTGCGATTTATGCATATTTATTGCACTTGATATCGGTTTTGTGCCTTGGCTGCACGTGTTTATGATTTCGTGGATTTCATATGGTTGATTTGATTTTGTGCGTATGGTACGTACTTGATTTGGTGTTTGCACTCGGTATAGCTCACATATGCTTGCAGTGCATTGATACATATTTTGTGCACACAGTTGCACACGCTTATGATTTTTTATACACCTTGTTACACTCGGTGCTGTTTTTATATGAATCTGAGTTATTGATGAGTTTTCGTGCACTTGTTGCACCCGATTGGTATTTCGTGCATTGGTTGCCCTAGATATATACCCCGTACATTGGTTGCACCGATTTATGTCTTAAGAATTTATTTCACCAGATTTATGTTTTTGTGCGCTTTTGCGCTTGACGTTCATTTTCGTGCATGCTACTGTACTAGATACTTTATACGGACCTGACGCGCTTGGGTTGTATTTTTCCGCAAATTAGGCGCTTAGTATTGGATTTTATGTGCATCGGATGTACTTGAGTGAGATTTTATTCGTGCATGTTCGATACACTTGATTTAGATTTTATTCGTGCATGTTGGTTGCACTTGATTTCGATTTCATTCGTGCATGACGGATGCACTTGATTTGTATTTTCATGCATGTTGGACGCATGATATGAGATGTGATTTTGTGCACATTGAATGCATTCGATTATGATTTTCATTCGTGCATGTTAGTTGCACTGGGTTGAGATTTTCGTGCACTATAGATGCACTTGATATTGTTGTCGTGCACACCCGTTGCACTGGACAGATGCTTTCATACACACCCGTTGCATTTAGTTGGTTTTGTGCATATTCGTAGCACTTGTATTTGGTTTGATTTCCGTGCGCACCAGACGCACGTGATTATTGGATACACTTTCTGATGCTGATTTTGCTCTTGAGCACTTTGTTTTCATGATGGGTACTATATTATGTTGTAGTCGAACAGGACTGATCTAAGGACAGTACCTGAGTATTTTGCATGCATTAAATGTTTAACAAGAGATTTTCAAAAAAGGAGCTATAGTCTCGCTATTTCATACGTGTCCGCGTGCGACACGAACGTTTACAAAGGGAAAACCTTTTGGAATATTTCAAAACAGCGGAACATATAATTTGAGCAAAAACATATATAGGTATATTTACTATTTTACAATTGAGTGTCCGTCACTTATGCCGTGAGTTACGCATCATACGGCGATTCAGAAAAGATTTTTCATGTGTTTTATTTAGTTTTAGGAGATTTTTCCAAGGATGCGTACTATACACGTATTATAATATTTGACTAGTGCATATTGGATTTCAGTAGTGGATTTCGAGATCTGTATTTCCACTGTAACTCCGATGATTTGCGTGCAAATCCGATAATTTGTGTTACACTTGACGGAGTTCGATTTTGAGTTTCATACTCGTTTTCACGCGCACACGATGCGCTGTGATATTTTTATATCTTCTGTGATTTCGGAGCCCCGTGATTTGAGCTGATTATCGAAATATTTTAGTGTTTGGGGGTTTAAATTTAAATTCGGGGACCGAATTTATTTAAGAGGGGAAGATTGTAACATTTCAGAAAATATAAAATATTATTTTTGGAATATAATATTAAAATAATATATTTCACGAAAACTACTCGATTTGCGAATTTTGGGTTTTCGTAAAATGGTGTAAATATATACCAATAATTGTAAAATAATTGGAGAATAAAATGATTTATTCATTTAAAAATATATTTACCGTATTTCGGCATTTTTACAATTAATTATATGCTAGTTTAAACTAAACTCAATTAGTGCACTACTAATCACGATTAGACCAAATCTGTATTTTTAATTAGTCATGGCTATTGCACCATGACATGTTGCATTTTGTTGCATGTTGTTTTATTTTATTTGTGCTACGTGTTTGGTTTTAATTGAGTGAGGGAAAAATAAAAAAGAAAAGAAAAGATAAGAGAGTATAATTGAGGTGAGAGGGAGGGACCCATGTGGCATGGCATGCCACATAAGAGAGTGAGGGTGAGAGAGAGAGAGAGACTTTGATCTCATTATTTTCCCTTCATCATCTTCATCTCCTTCTTCATCTCTTCCTCCACCTCCTCTACCCTCATGTTTCATCTCCAACTCTTCACCAAAACCCTATACTCCCTTCATTAAAAAGATGCACAGCTTCATTCTCAACACTTTGGACCTTTCAAAATTTGATTTTGAAGAGTTTGAGCAACTTAAGAAAATTCTTAAGTTTTCCGGAGGTTACCGGCCGGAGTCATGAGATGGATATGAAGGCCGATCTGAGTATGCGGCGCTTGAGATGAGATACATATTAAGGCCGATCTAAGGATGCGGCGCCTGAGGTATAAGGATTTCGGGTGATTTGCTTTGGTAGGTGGTACATATTGGATCGTGCAACTCTTTTATTATTATTCAAGTTGTATCTAGTCAACTCCATCAATCAGAAACTAATATTTATATAAGTGGTAAGACTTAGAAGAGACTTGTGTTTGCGAGACTTAGAGCGATGGGTTATATGTTCGCTTGGTGGGTTGATGTCTTGCTTTATTCTTTATTCTTCATGTTGATCTTCACCGTTGGACCTCGTATACTTATATTTGGACTTGCGTGGTTGTGATTCCGCCGATTGGCGAAGAGCTAGCTCCCGCTTGGGGATGCCTTTTATATTATCATGTATATGTGGTTTTGGATCAAAATATACAAAGGAGGTGCTTCCCAAATTTTTAAAAGGCAAAACATATTTTTCAACTAGTATAATCCATTTGCATTTTCATGTTCCATTATCTATGCATTTAAGAAAACATTTGATTTTATCATACCTTTATTTCAAAACTTCACCTCTTTTATTTTCTTTAAAAGGTTTAGATTTCTGGGCTTCGGCTTACTTAATTTACGTTACGCCTTTAGACGTGGCGTAATTTAAGTGCCGGTCATGAACTAAATTTTGGGTCGTGACAGTCAAGGGCCCATGCGAGTGGGTTTAATGCAATCAAGATAATGACGAGTTGAACTTGACTAGGACTCTTTGATTTG
Source organism: Agapanthus africanus (assembly GCA_030015575.1). NCBI lineage: Eukaryota > Viridiplantae > Streptophyta > Magnoliopsida > Asparagales > Amaryllidaceae > Agapanthus > Agapanthus africanus. Next base: position 767,788,914 of record JASDDO010000019.1, on the reverse strand, counting down.
TTGACTCCGTCAAGATCATTAGGGTCCTAGGGGTAAAAATCATATCGGGAGTTTCAAACATACAGGAAACTTTCCTGGCATGCGCATACCTTCTGGAGTGTGGTGGCTTGAGTGGCTTCCATCAAGTTATCATGCGAGTTGTATCGTTATTCCCACTGATGAGTAGGTGTTACTTCTCGGGTGATTTTATATGATCCCGACTAATTCTCCTTTTAGGGTTTGAAGGAGAATTCGAGGAAACAGTGGGAGCCATCCTGATTAGATAAAGTTATTAACCAATCTAATCTAGGTTAGAGTGCACGCTGAGTGTTTCTTTTCTCTATCTCTCTCTCTCTTTGACAGCGACCATGGCCTGACCCTAAACTAAAACTCATGAACTAAGTTAACCGAAGCTTCTTAAAACACTTTGGCTTTTGGATTATCATTTAGTCGCATATATCATTGCCAATCCTACATCCCCTTTGCATTTCTCCATAGCACTCCGTATCACTACGAAGATCCACATTTCTTGAATGTTCTATCATATAGTTACATACGAACTCGAAGGAACTTGTTCCAGTTCAAGGATGGATTCTGGTTCTGGAGAAATTGAATAGGATTATTCGGTTGTCTTTTCTCTTTACCTTCTCTCAGGTTGCGAGAGCTCCTAGTGTTAGGAGAGTACACCTATTATGCTTATTGGGTAGTCTTCTTCCAAACCATAGGCTGGTGCCGAAAGGTAGGGAAGGAAGAAAATCAATTAGCCTAAGAGTGGTGTACAGAAGATAATAAGTAAATACATATAAACGGATTAAAATAAGAGCAAAGGAAATTGCGACTGCTATCATTTACGACAAAACTGCGTATACCCTGCCAGTCCTACTTCCTCTTTGCATTTCTCCAGAACACTCCGTATCACTACGAAAATCCATATTGCTTGGATATGCCATCTTATAGTTACATACGAACTCGAAGGAACTTGTTTTAGTTTGAGGATGGTTTTTTGTTCGGGAGAAATAGAATAGGATTATTCAGTTGTCTTTTCTCTTTATCTTCTCTCAAGTTGCGAGGGCTCTTGGTATTAGGAGATTACACCTATTATGCTTATTGGATAGTCTTCTTCCAAACCTTAGGCTGGTACCGAAGGGTAGGGAAAAAAGAAAATCAATTAGCCTAAGTATGGTGTATAGAAGGTAATAAGTAAAGACATATAAAGGGATTGGAGTAAGGGCAAGGAAATATACGGTTACTGTCATGAATCAGGATAGTGCAAGAGCCATTAGTAGGAATACCCGGCTACCCTTTCGAAACATTTTCATGTTTCAGTTTTACTGTGCAGTGTTAATTGAAAAACCGTTTTCCCAATTAGATTCTGACTCCACAGTATGTATTTACCAGAATTGATTCTCACATCTGTATGGCATTACAGATGATGGGTGGAAGTAAGATATTAGGAATTGGGTGATTAGATCCTTAATATATTAGAATTTTTTGTAATTGGAGGTAATTGAGGAAATCGCCTGGGTTTTTCCTAACGGCAAATATTTGGTTTTGAATATCCGTTTTTATGCACAAATTTCAAACTGATATATCTGTACATTTATTTTATAAAGTGAGATATAACTTTTTGAAATTTTGTTTATGACATTTACCTATATCAGTTGATGATTAGGTAAGGAGCATTCAACTACGGTGTAATTCTTCTTAACCATAGTACAGTTTTTCAACCTATGACGCACAGAGTTTGAGTTATTAAACTCAGTGGACTTATACAAAGTATTGTATGTTGTCCGATGTCCGTTAGGACAAAGGAGTTGGTACTCTTACTATATTCTGTTTACATATGACTTCTCTAGTTTTAGACAAGTATTTCGTTGAAATACAAGGTCCAGATTTTAAGAAGATATAGGTATAAGAATATAGTAGAGAACCATATGTTGTAAGTATCAGGATTCTTCAAGGTGATCGAAGATGTAGATACTTGTGTTAGGTATTCCATTGTAAGTAATAGTTTTGAGAACTTGCTTCTCTTTTAGGTTACTCATTCGTGGGTGCATTTCTTGATGAGTAATGCTGCATGGCCTTCTTCCATTTAGTTGATATGCATTGGAAACGGCTGCATGATTTTTTGAATCTGGTTCCAATTAAATTAGTTCCTTTTTCTATATTGGATATAGAATGAATTCATATTTTAATGATGTTAAGGTATATGGAGTAGTCCGGTTGATGCTTAAAACCAGAACCAAGAAAAACTCAAGGCACGTTTCAGTAATGGTAGTTTGTGGGTTATCCCGAGCATTGACGAGGGTTAACATTCTATCATCTGGACGATCAATAGTTATATTGTTCTTGACTCACCACAGTTTTAGTAAAATGGATTCTTTTCAGAAAACATTAGTAGGAGTATGGTAAAACTGGAAGTGATTCCAGAACCACAAACGATTACTGAAAATTTATTAGAACCTAAAGATTCAATTGGATTCAACAATTCATTAGACACTGCGCAGATTTGGTGGGTAACCTCAGGCACCCGAGAGGTACTTCGGTCTCCTCAGAGACGGTGATAGAGAGGTTTTTAACGGCCCAAACTTGACACTACTGTTGTTCTAGACTATGAGATCTGGCGGGAGGATGAGTATAACGTCATTCTAAATTAGATTTAGAAGTGCACGTGTATATGACTCTGTCGGAGGGTTGTTGTGGTCAGTGGAAGCAGCAGAAGCATAGTGGGAAAGTAGCTTATGTCTATTTATAGACTAAAGCAAGTACAGCGGAGATAGATCATCTAGTTTTGATGTGACAGTCATAGAGTTTGACTTCATCAGAATAACAGATAGACATGGTAGGAAGGTGGTATTGAGTGATGTCCTTGTATTTGGATGACATGCTCGTGATAGGAAGTGATTTTCCTATACTATGATCGGTTATACTGCGGTTGTCACAAGGATTTTCTCCACATAGGATCTGGATAAAATATTAGGGATTCTGGTAACTAAATCTATGGTTTTAGATCTAAATTTAGGAAGTGTCCCAATTCGGGTACTTGACACTATTCTAAAGAGTTTTAGAATGGACGACTCCAGACGTGGTAGTGTACCCGCAGGTGATGGAGTCACCCTCTCTAAAGAGATGTCTTCTAAACTGATGAGGAGAGGGATTTGCATGATTGATATATCACTTGCTCTAGAAATTGCATCAATTATGAGATGTCAAGTACAACACCATATATTGCTTTTCCACTGGATTCAATAAGCATGTGTGTGTGTGTGCGTGTGTGTGTGTGTGTGTGTACACTAATCCAATCCTAGAGAAACATTGGGAAGCAGTTATGAACATAAGTGGATGTTCTTGGTATATGGTAACGGCAGCCTCCTTCAGAAGGCGGTTATCATTTCAGGCTTCCAAGGTGACCTGGATGACAGAGTGACCGTCAGAGGTATAGTTTTCTTCCTCTTTTGAGGGGCAGTATGTTGGACAAGTGGTCTAAGCGGATACCGTGGAAGGCATGGCGTAGGATACTGATTAAATTCAGTGGATGATACAGTCTAAGAAGTGTAGGGTTCCTAGGCACACTAATGAAGTCTCACAAGTGATCAAACATGCCCAATTATAAAATTTCATGTGCCTACAAACCCTAATACGGATCGTTAACTAGATAATGAGGCGATGCAATGCGAGTAAACGAATTTAACGCTAAAGTAAAGGGGCTACAACCTTTGTAGATCCGGTCCTCCATCTCCATGGCTCCGTGATGAAGTCCCTTCTGTAAGTGCACGGCGGCGCCCCGGCCGTCAATCCGACGGCCAAATGCGGAAGCGGTGATAAACTTTAAATTTTACTTGAACTGGCAAACCGCCGCGCACTAATACCCGGATCGAACCACTAACTAGTCCTAGCCAACTACAAGAAAGGGAATAGAGATATACCGACGATCCAAGTCCTCCGGTCTTCTCGTCGTCGACCCGATCTCCTGCGGAATGTCCCGTCTCCTCCTCGTCGCCGGAAGTGCACCACATCGCCTACTTCTTTTACGGGCTCCCACCTCAATGCCGAGGCAACTCGGGCACGAAGCCGGCTACTTGATCAGTCGAAAATATTGCATATTTTAGCCGGCAATTTCCTCATCATTTGCATTCATATAGAAGTGTTCGGTATCCGTATTTCACATATTAGCAAATCGGTCGCAAAATATCAGATTACATGTATTCGACCTTAAAACCGGCATTTCTAGGGAAATTGACTGCATTTCATCACATGGCATATTTTCTATATCTTGCAACCCGTGTTTTGAAGTCTGTGCAGGAAAAGAAGCTTGCTCGATCATTACACCGCTCAAAAGATATGTAAACTCATTAAAATCAGATCTGGTATCATTACAAAGGAGAAACTGCAATTCAAAACATCATAGAAAAGCCCACACTACAGTACAAGCCCACACCAGAAGAATCGAAGTCCAAGCTCACAAGTCAAGCGCGGAAGCGCGGCACATTGGGTGTACTTGCGGCGAATCCGCGGTGGGCCCAGAGACCTAGTTCCTCAATTTACACCAGAACTCCTGTCTCAGCTCCTACAGTGCAGAAAGACACTCTAACTTCCAGAAGACTCCAGATATTTCTACCAGATCAGCAAACACCTTGAGCTTCACTAAATTAGCCTATCATTCTAGAACTTTCCCTAAACCCTAGCTTAAACCCTAAGCTAGCTCCTAACAAACTCCTTCTAGAAACTCCTCAACAAACTTTTGGAGGGAAAGGGAAATTCAAACTTAAACCTAGGGTTTGGGAGCTCTATAAATAAGACCCTAGGCTCATTATTCCAAAGAATTCAACCTTGGGAATTATTCATCCAATTAGTGAATCTATCCCTTTCTTCATCTTCTTCCTCCTTAAGTTTAGTGAGAGAGCTTGTAAGAAACCCTAACCCTAATTCCAATTGAGATCAAGAATCCCGAGTACCCATTAAGCAAGAAGCCTTACAACCTTTAGGAGCGGAGCCGATCTTCAACGGAGCAAGCGATCCGAAGCCGATCCACGACTCACGAAGCCGAGCGACGCCCGATCAACGATCTAGATTCTTCTTCTTGTAGTTCTTGAAGCAAATGTAATCAAAATTGTTGAGATAAATAAAGGTGATATTCTTTTATCTTGTTTTCTTTAAATTCTGTATCATGCTATTTTTACAATTCGTAAATCTTTTCTGTGTGGTGATGTGTGAATAAAACTCCGCTCGTCGAGGAGTCGAGACGGATAATAGAATGATGATGTAACATAGCTTTAATCGATTCTTGAGTCCTACGAGTTTTGTAAACCCTAGCAAGTTCAAGAAACGACAACCCATTTCGTTTCGATGCTTTCTTGATTGACATCGATCGAAATTGGGGAGTTACGATCGTTTCTTGAATTTGGTAGAGGCTAGAAAAGGAATGATATCGACGAAAGAACAAGGGTTATAGGATGAAACCCTAGTTTCACGAGAAAGCCCCAACTCTCGTCGATGATCATCGATCTAGTATCAATCCTTCGAAGGACAAGAACACGATATCTTTAGATTACATCACGTCTATTGATCCTATCGATTCCTACGAGCCTCTCTTATATTCTTGATTGTTGATTGGAAATATTATCGAAACACCAATTCTTGATTGTTGATAGTTTCTTGTTTCTTGAATAAAGAATAGTGACACTCGAATACAAATCATTCTTGAATCATGTTTTCTTTTATTATTGCTTAACTTTTCATTTCAAACGTATCAAAATACAAGTGAATCGTGCAATCCCTGTGGACGATCCGCACTCACTACAAACTACATCCGACACCGTAGTTTGATTGCGGTCAAAATATTTTTTGGTTGTGATTTCTTTACAAATTTCTACAAACACAACGGAAAACGATCAATCAAAATGGCGCCGTTGCCGGGGATCGCGCTAATTCATTTACATTTTTAGTTTGAAGTGAAAGAATTATTACATTCTACTTCTTGAAATCAAAATTCGTACAAACTCTTATACGTATGTTGTGATTGACTGCAAGGTGATCTGGAGCATTCTGTGCTGTGGAAAAATTATTTGGGATATACCAGAGAGCTGGAGATAGCAACAGAAAGCAGCTGAAGAAGTTTGATCCAGTGAACCCACAACCTGAGCGCGGAAGCGCGGCAAATAGGGTGTTATCGCGGCGGAAACGCGGCCACCTTGAGGGATCTCTGGAAAATTTTGATTGATCTCTGGAAAATTTTCCAGCAGGTAATTTCTTGCTCTCTCCCCTCTCCTCTTTTAGCTCCAACTAACAATTTTCTGCAGGATTCTTTGCAAATAATCGCTGCGCCGCAAAAGCAAATAAAAATTGTGTGTGATTTTGATTTCTTGGTTGTTTGCATTCTAATACGGAAATTTAAGGGGCACGGCCAAATCCAAATTAGGTGGGGATTTCATTACCCTTCCTAGGCCCCGAAAATCGCAAAACTTGCATCCGCATTACCCTCATTAATTAAAAGAAATCTAGAGAAGACTCTAAGGACTGTCGCGCTCAATTAGGACAAGAGAAGGCCGTGGGTAATTCATTGCTTATCCGCGTTTTCTTGTGGTGCCTAAGGCGAGTGTGTCTAAGGCTAGTGGTTTTTAATTAGGCCCACTACTTACGTAGTGGAGTACCTTCCCACTTACCTGGCACTTATCCGGCCACAGGGGGTCAAAGAGGCAGTGGAGGATTCTATCCTGCGACTTGTCTTTTGGCAGTTAGGAGCGGTCTAGAGCCGGACCTAGGTGACCACTAGATTCTAGGGTTGCGTGCTGCATTTGTTTTGTCGCATCATTTTTTTTCAAAATCCGTCCCTTTTTCAAAAGCAAACACCGCATTCATTACCCCTAATTATAAGTCAACGCTGCCACTTGTACTAACCCTTTTTAGTGCAAGATAGGCTGGACACGGGATTCTAGTGCCCGTTTAGTCCGCGTACCTTTTATCGACTCCGAAGTCGATAATTCTCCATTTACCTTTTCTTTACCCACTACCACATCCACACCAATGGATCCGAATCCATCAAACTTCTTTAACCCTAATCTGCCGCCGTCCGTTGGTGCGCAGAATCCACCCCACATTTCTCTCCAGGAAAGATGCTATCCACATAGAGGTTCCTCTTTCGACCTGCTTATCCACACCACCAGCCAATGGGGATAACTTTGAGATTAAGCCCCAGTATATCAATCTTTTACCCAAATTCCACGGACTCGAGACTGAGGACGCTTACGTTTTCATTACCAAATTTGAAAACGTATGCGCAATGATGGGTACGTCACAACTTTCAGTGGATGCGATGCGTCTATGACTTCTTCCATTTACCTTGTACGATATAGCCGAGAAGTGGCTATATAACACTACCGCACATTCTATTACGAATTGGGAAGAATTCGTCGCTGCATTCCTTAAGAAATTTTACCCACACCAAAAGACAGCTCGAATCCGTAGCGAACTAAACCAATTTGCCCAGCTCCCTGCTGAACCATTCTCTAAATACTTTGAACATTTCAAGGATCTATTGGTTCAATGTCCTCATCACGGCATCCCGAGATGGGAGCTTTGCCGAATCATATATGAGGGCAGTAACCCTAACACTAAACAGAGCCTTGAAAACATGTGTCAAGGTACTTTTATGTCTAAGGATGATGGGGAAGAATGGCGATATTTAGAAGAGTTCGCTGAAAAGTCACTACAGTGGGAGAGTGGAACCCAACCATTGAATAGGGGTGGCATACACCAAATAGATGTGTCCATAGGTGTTCGAGCAGAAATGGCAGCAATGCAAAAGAAGCTCGACGCTATGGAACACAAATTTGCAGCAGCCTCCCTAAACCAAATGTCACTTTCCAAAACTGTATGTAGCTGCTGTTCTGATCCGTCTCACTTGACGGAAGAATGTCCGTTTCAACGTCGTGAGCATACCAATGCCACATTTCAACGACCTAGAAACGATCCTTTTTCTTCCACATATAATCAGGGTTGGAAGAATCACCCTAATTTTGCTTGGAACCAATCACAATCACAAAACACGGTTCCAAACCAAAACAATTTCCACAGGGTTCCTCCGCCACAACAGCAGCCACAACTTCAATTGAGTCAGCACCCCTTTCAAGCACATAATTTTCAAAATCAGGTCAATACACCTGCACTATCTAGTCCTTTACAATTGACCGGGACTGATGAATCCTCTGCTTTTGCACAATACATGAATTTGGTCTTGACAAATATCATGCAAGTTTCGGCTGAAATGAAAACTTCTGTCGATTATATAAAGAAAAACTCTGCGTCCCAAAGCGAGAGTATTAAATCGATGGAAGAAGAAATTGCACGATTAAAAGCCGAAATTAGTGCAAGAGAGAAAGGGAAACTTCCAGCTCAACCCTTAGCCAATCCTGGCTATTCACATCATGTGAATGCAATCACCACGTTGAGATCTGGACGAGTGCTTGACAATCATGTTGGGGAAGAAGTTGATGATACTGAAAATCATATCAACACCCCGGCTGAGACCTTTCCACACATACACACTTCCACTTCTGACCCCAGTTCTTCTACCCTACCACCTTCTGCCGAGCCTATTCTCCATTTCCCAAAAGGCTCGCCAATACTGTCCACCTCTTTTACCCCTCCACGGACGATTCCCACTTCTATTCTGGGATGGGTTCCACACACACTTCCTTCTCCTATGATGGACCCAGCGCTTATTGCTAAAGCACCTTACCCTAATCGGTTAAGGGCTAACACACCAAGTCCACATATGGAGAAGATCACTGAGATGTTTAAACAGGTTAACATCAATATCCCTCTTCTAGATGCTATCCAATAAGTCCCTGCATATGCTAAAGTTCTTAAAGACTTTTGCACTAGAAAGAGGAAGAAACAAATGCCCAAGAAGATATTCATGGCAAAAACAGTAGACACAGCTTTCCCCCAGCAATTACCGAGGAAACGTAAGGATCCTGGATATCCTACTATTTCCATCTCTATTGGGGAGAAACACATTAACCGTGCTCTACTAGATCTTGGGGCAAGTGTTAACCTGCTTCCGTTCTCAGTTTATGAGCAGTTAGGAATCGGAGAGTTGAAACCATCTCCATGCACTCTCCAGGTGGCTGACCGATCAATCACCAGACCTAGGGGTGAACTAGAGGATGTGTTAATAAAAATCGGGGAATTTATATTTCCTGTAGACTTTATTGTAATTGATACACAGCCTGTAGCGAACTCACGGAATCAAATTCCGGTGATTTTAGGTCGCCCCTTTTTGGCCACTTCCAATGCTATCATCAATTGTCGTAACGGTTCTATGACCCTATCCTTCGGGAATATGACAATTGAGATGAACATTTACAAGTTAGGAAGTGCACCCTCTGAACCTACTGCTCAGGTTTGTTCTGTCGACTTAATGGATGTCGATAGCAGCGAATTAGATGATCCTCCTGATACGGATCTTGACTCTTTTCATACGTTATTGTTTGACCCAACTATGTATCATACACATACGGACTCTTCCACCGAGATGTCCGGGTCAACAATTAACACTGATTATGAACTGCTTTTAGAGTCTGAAGATCACCCCGCACTTTGTGATGACATTATTCTTCGGGGTATAGATGAAACTTTTGAGGAGATCTTCGCTGATGAACTCGCATTTCTGAATAACACGGGTGTTGAGATGAATCATGTCCCACTCACTGAAATTGAACCTCCACCCCTTTTTCTGAATTGTAAGAAGAATGCGAGTAATCCATCACATACACTGCATCGTCTCTCCAAAATGAGACGCACACACATTCTATTCCACCACTTACCTTTTCCCCACTTTTTCTTCCACCAACCCGAGCACTGCATTGATAAATTTTTTGAATGGTTGGTGTTGACATTCGGTCTTTGCAAAGCTTGGCATCGACCACTGATTTTTGACCCCCTCTTGTGATTTTCAAAGTTTAACATTGCATAACTCAAGTTTGGGGAGTATTATTTTTCCGGCTCTTGAAAAGAAAATTTTACAAAAAGACGAGCCAAAAACAAGTTTCGGGAAGTTCTTCACTTATATATTTTGCCCCCACTAATAATTCCTCCCAGATTTACAGGTTTTTGTAGGTATAGCATTCGGCAACAGTGAGAACACTGTTGAAAACAAGTTTGGGGGAGGTTTGTGCTTATTTTTGCATCATTTGCATATCATCTGCATAAGCACAAAACATTTTTTTTTTAAAAATCTTTAAAAATTGAAAAAATTTCAAAAACCATAAAAATTTAAAAATTTTCAAATATAAAAATAATTTTAATATTTACACTTTTTTGTATATAAATAAGATAATGAAAGTTTAGATAGTGAAAAATTACATCCATGAGATTAGAAAATTTTTAGAAAACTAAGAAAATTAGAAGTTTTCTTATACGAACTAGTAATAAGTAGTTATGAGCCGTTGTCCCAAGGGTTAGTAAGATGAAGGACGTCACTAATCTGAGGATAAAAATAAGTCTGAAAAATAGTTTCTATTCTGGAAGCCAAACATTTTGAACGTTGATACCCTGCTATTCGCACTTACACACGTCTTGAAGCCTGGGATAGTAGAGGATACCTTGAAATGCTCTTGTCTTAAAGCCAAAAGTATGAAGAAAAAAAAATGAAGAAAGTGGTGAGAAAAATGGACACTGGTTTTGTTATCACCGAGGGAAATAAAAAAATATATAGCGAGGGTGCCTCTTCATCTAGTGCCCTAAGGCCAACTGGTCTGGGAGTCACTGCTATACCTAAGGTGGTGCAAGACGAGGAAAATACACCAAATAAGCGATCATATGAGTAATCGGTCGGTTAGTACCTCAAGAAGTATTAACGGTCGCATGAAAGTGTGTGAGCTCATCAAAAAAAAAATAAATACTGAGGCTGATGGGCAAGAGTATGATAGCTTGAATTGAATTCTCCGGGTGTAGGGATGTCTTTACACACACGCAGGGTTATATGATCGATGTTTGGAAGAAAGATAGGAATGAAGAATAAGATGATATTTTATTGAGGGAGGACGTGATTTCTGACATCTTTTCATGACCATTAAGATAGGGCTCATGACAACCGAAAAGCTAGCTTAGTTGGAAACCCTAATTTTCAAGGTCTTTCTTTTACGATTCTTTTCTTTAAATGTAATATTCATGATCTTGCTTTTATTATTGGATTTTGTGGGTGCAATCCGCTGAAAACCCTCAGGAGACAACACTCCTCCTACTAGGGACACCTAGAGGTTTAAATGCTTGTTGCACGTGCTCAGTGCAATCGTGTTGCCTACGAAAGTGTGCTAGTTAGTTTTTCTCTTTCTTTATTTTCTCCTTCTCTTTTTAATAAAACATTCGCTCGAGACGATCGAAATTAAGTTTGGGGGTATTTGATCAGTCGAAAATATTTCATATTTTAGCCGGCAATTTCCTCATCATTTGCATTCATATAGAAGTGTTCGGTATCCGTATTTCACATATTAGCAAATCGGTCGCAAAATATCAGATTACATGTATTCGACCTTAAAACCGGCATTTCTAGGGAAATTGACTGCATTTCATCACATGGCATATTTTCTATATCTTGCAACCCGTGTTTCGAAGTCTGTGCAGGAAAAGAAGCTTGCTCGATCATTACACCGCTCAAAAGATATGTAAACTCATTAAAATCAGATCTGGTATCATTACAAAGGAGAAACTGCAATTCAAAACATCATAGAAAAGCCCACACTACAGTACAAGCCCACACCAGAAGAATCGAAGTCCAAGCTCACAAGTCAAGCGCGGAAGCGCGGCACATTGGGTGTACTTGCGGCGGATCCGCGGTGGGCCCAGAGACCTAGTTCCTCAATTTACACCAGAACTCCTCTCTCAGCTCCTACAGTGCAGAAAGACACTCTAACTTCCAGAAGACTCCAGATATTTCTACCAGATCAGCAAACACCTTGAGCTTCACTAAATTAGCCTATCATTCTAGAACTTTCCCTAAACCCTAGCTTAAACCCTAAGCTAGCTCCTAACAAACTCCTTCTAGAAACTCCTCAACAAACTTTTGGAGGGAAAGGGAAATTCAAACTTAAACCTAGGGTTTGGGAGCTCTATAAATAAGACCCTAGGCTCATTATTCCAAAGAATTCAACCTTGGGAATTATTCATCTAATTAGTGAATCTATCCCTTTCTTCATCTTCTTCCTCCTCAAGTTTAGTGAGAGAGCTTGTAGGAAACCCTAACCCTAATTCCAATTGAGATCAAGAATCCCGAGTACCCATTAAGCAAGAAGCCTTACAACCTTTAGGAGCGGAGCCGATCTTCAACGGAGCAAGCGATCCGAAGCCGATCCACGACTCACGAAACCGAGCGACGCCTGATCAACGATCTAGATTCTTCTTCTTGTAGTTCTTGAAGCAAATGTAATCAAAATTGTTGAGATAAATAAAGGTGACATTCTTTTATCTTGTTTTCTTTAAATTCTGCATCATGCTATCTTTACAATTCGTAAATCTTTTCTGTGTGGTGATGTGTGAATAAAACTCCGCTCGTCGAGGAGTCGAGACGGATAATAGAATGATGATGTAACATAGCTTTAATCGATTCTTGAGTCCTACGAGTTTTGTAAACCCTAGCAAGTTCAAGAAACGACAACCCATTTCGTTTCGATGCTTTCTTGATTGACATCGATCGAAATTGGGGAGTTACGATCGTTTCTTGAATTTGGTAGAGGCTAGAAAAGGAATGATATCGACGAAAGAACAAGGGTTATAGGATGAAACCCTAGTTTCACGAGAAAGCCCCAACTCTCGTCGATGATCATCGATCTAGTATCAATCCTTCGAAGGAAAAGAACACGATATCTTTAAATTACATCACGTCTATTGATCCTATCGATTCCTACGAGCCTCTCTTATATTCTTGATTGTTGATTGGAAATATTATCGAAACACCAATTCTTGATTGTTTATAGTTTCTTGTTTCTTGAATAAAGAATAGTGACACTCGAATACAAATCATTCTTGAATCATGTTTTCTTTTATTGTTGCTTAACTTTTCATTTCAAACGTATCAAAATACAAGTGAATCGTGCAATCCCTGTGGACGATCCGCACTCACTAAAAACTACATCCGACACCGTAGTTTGATTGCGGTCAAAATATTTTTTGGTTGTGATTTCTTAACAAATTTCTACAAACACAACGGAAAACGATCAATCACTACTCGACGTGCCCAAGATTCGCTGTAGAATATGTAGTCCTCAAGTCTCACTTTGGGGTTGTGGAATTGCCATTTGGTGGAGGAAAAAGAAGCATGAATCTTTTGGATGAAGCTATATCTTTTTCAAACCAAAAGAGAGGAAAAATGCTATCTACAAATTTTGGACAGCCCACTAACAATAGTGGCCGGCCATGTCTTGTGAGGATTGGAATGAATGGAGAATGAGAATGAGAGGCCATCCAATAATACAAGGGAGAGAGAGAGAAGTCTATCATGCAAAAGGAAATGATCACTCAAACAAAACTACACTCCACCAACCTCACCCCTCATCATCATCAACAATCATCAAGCATGATGACTTCAAAAAGTCAAGCCATCATGAAGAGGTCAAGGTCAAGGAATGGTGCAACCATCATGACATGATAAAATGCAAAGACCCCCTCCACAACCACTTATTTGCAACAATGCAAATAAGCCCTCCTCCACCAATCTTCGGCCAATGAACGGAACAATGGAAATCGGCCGAAACGGAAAGCAAACTGGCAACTCCAGAAAACTGGTCCCGTAATAAATTACAGGAAAACCCCGATACTGTGCATACACACCCGTATTTGTATTCCAACCGAAATACAAATGCAATGAGACAAAATCTACACTGTACTATACAAGGATCCGGCTTAAACCAAAGCCGGCCAGTAATGTCCGTTCGATCCTGATCCGTGCAATACCGCACGCATCTGATCGAACCCTGCCATATATCCATACGGCCTGTAGTACAAACTGTCCGATCCTGATCCGTGCAATACCGCACGTATCTGATCGGACTTTGCCATATCTCCATACGGCCTCTACAACTTTTCGCCCGAAAGCTGAGTAACTGAATGTGGGGGACTCTAAAGACTCATCAACACCTTGGTTGTGGATTTAACCACTAGCACGTTAGAGGTATAAGCCAATACATAACGGGCTACCAGGTATTGACCAAAAGGGACGTCTGTGAGCGAACTCAGCCTGACTCCCTACTGAGCCTGTCAGTGACAATATCCGTACAGTCCGGTCCGTTCGTCTATGAGCATCGCATGGCGGGCCTAGGGGGTTGGTAAAAGTCAGACCCCCAAAAGCGGTACAAGTCGTGTCGGAGTGTAGCCCAGAACACCCTGAGATACTACTGGAATACCTACCAGTAAATCTCCTTGCCTCGGCCGAGGGCTTCGTGTAATGGCTCTCCTAGACACAGCACGACCTCACCCCCAATACCGGGAGAGACGAACCCCTGAAGATACGCTCACTGCCTCCATATGGCTCGGGACTGTACCCAACTAAAACCTGTTTGCACGACTCCTTTGAGCCGTGGTAGGGTAGTAATCAAAGTACAGTGGGAACTCACACGAGACAAATGACGATCCCCAGGTCGATGAACTAACCTGTACACATGTCACCAGGGAACTGTCATCTGACGTCTGGTATATGACCAACTAGCATGTTCCCGGCGAGTCCTGTCCGGTGTACTCATAACCCAATGAGCACCTGTATACATCTTAGGTGATCCAACTGACACCAGTGGCTTATGAGACCGGCCACCGCCCCTCGTCGGGGTCTCGACTGTATACACTAGTCTACTCTGGAGTATCGATGCCCTGTCTCGAAACTCTCACGACTAGGGACCATTTAAGGATATGCTTATAGACCCCAGCTCCCACTTATATGATCGCCCTCATACTGCTGGTGGTCAAGCAAGAATCCTAGGGGCTCTATCAACGTGTAATAGCGACTTGTCTGGTCACTTAAAGCAGTACACGATGATAAAGGTAAACCAGATAGCATACTATCATCTCGAGTAAGACTGTCCTACCGGGATAGGTCCTCCATCAATCATTGCAATCACGTACCTGTGACCTAATAATTGACTCTGAGGGCACTATCTCCAACAATCTCCCACTTGCACTCAAGGCTAATTATTGCGATGTCGCATACTCACAGCCCGTGTGATACCGAACACCCAACTCCTCTACTAGTCAGTCTCACAAAGCTCGTTTGCGAAACTATTGCATTCGAGGAATAGCCTCAGTGAGTGGATCCGCCTTGATGTTTCTTTCTATGTCTCTCTATATCTCAAGTTCGCGGAGAAACCCATCTCCCGAAATGAGCAATACATGTCTTAGAATGTGTCTGGATGTCTGATGGGACATAGCTCATAAATGAACTCCAAATCCAAACTTCTTAGACTGTATCGTCAACTGAACTCAATCAGTATCCTGCGCCATGCCTCCCTCAGTATTGCCTTGGACCACCTGTCCAAAATACTGCCCCTCGTCAGAAGGAAAACTATAACTCTGACAACCTACTTGTCGTCCATGTCACCTTGGAAGCCTGGAATGATAACTGACTCCCAAATGAGGCTATCGTTATCATATCCCTAGAACATCCACTTATGTTCTAAAACTGCTTCCGACTGGTTTTCCAGGATTGGATCAATGTCAACTTATTGCATCTAGTGCAAGAACAACATCTGGTGTGGTACTTGACATCTCACGATTGACTCAATTGCCTGAGCAAGTGATCTGCCAATCATGCACGTCCCTCTCCCCTTTAGTCTGTAAGACACCTTTGGAGAGGGTGACTCCATCTTCTGCAGGTACACTACCGTGCCAGGAGTCGTCCATCCTAAATACTCTTAGAATGCTGTCAAGTACCCTGATTGGGAAACCACCCAAATCTAGATCTAGTAACCAGTATGTCTGATATAAAATCCATTTCCTTTGTGGAGAAAACACTGTGTGACGACCAAAGTATAACCGACTGTAGTATAGGAGTTTCCTTTCCTACTCTGTGTAGTGTATGTCATCCAAATACCAGGATATCACACCCTACTACCTTCTCAACAGATCCATCCCTTATTCTGATGAAGTCAAACCCATGACTGTCACGTCAGAAATAGATGATCTATCTCCGCTACATCTGCTTTAGTCTATAAATAGACATAAGCTACCTGTCCACCAATGCTTCCGTTGCTCCCACTGACTACGACAACCCTCTGGCAGAGTCATATACACGTACACTTCTAAAGCGAGTTCAGAACGACGCTATACTCATCCTCCCGCCGGGTCTCGCAGCCTGGAACAATAGCAATGGTAATTGTGGGTAAACAAGAACTTCCCTGTCACCGTCCTTGAGGCTACCGTAGTACCTCTCGGGTGCCTGAAGTTACCCACCTTATCTGCGGAGTGGCCAATGGAATGTCAATCCAGATTGAATCTTTAGGTTCCTTATCAAATCTTCGGTAATCGTTTGTGGTTCTGGAATCACTTCCAGTTCTACCATACTCCCACTACTGTTTTCCAAAAAAAAAATCCATTTTTAATAAAACTGTGGCGAGTCTGGAACAATATTGCTATTGTTCATCCAGATGGTAGAAAGTCAACCCTCGTCATAGCCTGGGTCAACCCACAAACAGCCATTACAGAAACGTGCCTTGAGTTGTCCAGTGTCTGGTTTAAATCATAAACCGGACAACTCCCCGTACCTTAACAACGTTAAGATATGAACTGTTCTATATCCAATATAGAAACAGAGGCACTGATTTAATTGAACCAGATTCAAATCATGCAGCTGTCTCCAGTGCATGTCAACTTAATTGAAGGAGGCCGATCAGCGTTACTCAACTTAGGAATGCTTCCAATTATGAGTAACCTGAAAGAGAAGCAAGTTCTCTTTATCATTACTATCAACTGAATACCATACACAAGTATCTACATCTTCGATCACTTTGAAGAATCCAGATACTTGCTATACCTGGTTCTCTACTCTATTCAAATACCTATAACTTCTCAAAATTCGGACCCTGTGTTTCCGCGAAACACTTGTCTAAAAACTAGAGAAGTCATAAGTAAACCGAATATAGTACGAGGACCAACCCCTCTGTCCTGATGGACCCTGGACATCATACAATACTCTGTACAAGTCCCTTGAGTCTGTTAACTCATTCACTGTGTGTCGTAGGTTGAAAACTGTACTTATGGTCAAGAAGAATTACACCGCTGCTTAATGCTCCTTACCTAACCATCCACTGATATAGGTAAATGTCGTAGACATAATTTCAGAAAGGTATATCTCACTCTATGAAAATAGACGTACAGATATATCAATTTGAAATTGGTGCATAACTGCGGATATTCAAAACCAAATATTTGCCAACCGGCAAACAGCCCAGGTGATTTCCTCAAATATCACCGATTACAACGAATCCCGATATAATGAGGATAATCACCCAATTCCCAATAACTTACTCCCACTCATCATCTGTAAAACCATACAGATGTGAGAATCGTACCTGGTAAATACATACCCTGGAGTAAGTATCTAATTGGGAAATCAGTTTTCCTTTAACAGTACACAGTGAGACTGAAACATTGAAATGTTTCGATGGGGTATCCCGGTATTCCTAGTAATGCCTCTTCCAGATTCACGACTGTAACCGTATAATTCTTTGCCACCTCTCCAAATCCCTTCATATGTCTTTAGTCTTTACCTTCTGCACACCCCTTTAGGCCAAATGGTTTTCTTCCTTCCCTACCGTTCGGCACCAGCCTATGGTTTGGAAGAAGACTATCCAATAAGCATAATGGGTGTATTGTCCCAATCCTAGGAACACTTGCAATGCGAGAGAAGGTGAAGATAAAAGACACCTGAATAAATCTTATTCCTATTTCTCCTGAACCAGAATCCATCCCCGAACTGGAACAAGTTCCTTTCGAGTTCGTATATAACCATACGATGGAGTATCCAATAAACTGTGGATCTTCGTAGTGATACGGAGTGTCCTGGAGAAATACAAAGGTGATTTTAGGATTGGCGAAGGAATACTTGGTTTGGTCGTGAATATCTGTTGCAATTTACTTTGCCCTCTTACTAATCCCTTGATTTGTCTTAACTTAATACCTTCTATACACCATCGTTAGGCTAATTGGTTTTCTTCATTCTCTACCGGTCGGCACCAGCCTAAGGTTTGGAAGAAGACTATCCAATTTGCGTAATAGGTGTACTATCTCCTAAACCAAGGAGTACTCGCAACCTGAGAGAAGGTAAAAGGAAAAGACAACTGAATAATCCTATCCGTTTTCTCCAGAACCGGAAACCATCCTCGAATAAATTCTTTCGAGTTCGTATCTAACCATACGATGGTTTTGTCCAATGGAAGTGGACATTCGTAGTAAAACGGGGTGTCCTGGAGAAAAGGGTAAAAGTAGGAGTGGCAATGAGGTGTGCAACTCTGACAATCCAAAAGCCAGTGTTAAGAAGGTTCGGTCAACTTTGGTCACTGAGTCAAAGTCTTAGGGTCGGGTCAATGGTCGCTGCCGAAGAGAGAGAGAAAAGAAACACTCAGCGTGCACTCTAACCTAGATCAGAATGGTTATCAATTTATCTAATCTGGAAACCTCCCACTGTACCTCAAATTCTCCTCCAAACCTGAAAGAAGAATTAGTCGGGGTCACCCGAGGAGTAAACCAACTCATCAGTGGGAATCGGGATCCAACTATCATCGCATGATAACGTGACGGAATCCGCTCACGTCATCACACTCCAGAAGGTATGCGCATATCTGGCAAGTTTCAGTTCTTTTGAAACTCCCGATGTGATTTTTGCCCCATGCTCTTATGACCTTGACTTTGGCCAACATATCATAAGTCACATGTCAAGTTCTACCCGTCATTATCCAGGTTAATTTGAATCCACCCGTACCTACCCTTGACTTTGGCCAAAATGGCAGTACGACTGTCCCAAACCAACGCATCTATCTATGCTGCATATGAATAACCAACAGCTACCAAACACTGTGCCTTGACTTTGGCCAACATACACAGCTTGAATACTATTGACTATCCATATGAAACGACGGAGGGCTACGAATGGTTTCTGGCGAAAACCTTTAACGTAAAGAACTTGATATCGTTGAAGGAACTGATAGCTTTTAAAAATATAGTGACGAAAACCTTCGCTAAAGAGGTCACTCCCGGTGAAGGGATCTCGGCTCTTTCCCCGTAGAATGGGGTGCAGGATATTCCAACTGAATACCACGGTGCAAAGCAAAAGTAATCGGCTATAGTGAAGTCATTGCCCTGACGCAAACTTTTGTCCAAGGGGTCACTCCCGGTGAAGGGATCTCGGCCCTTGCCTCGTCGACTGAGGAGCAGGATATTCCAATTGAATATCACGATGCAAAACAAAAGTGAACGTCCTTGCAATAACAGCTTTTTGAAAAGTGTTCCAACAACATCAGATTAGGTTTGTTTTTAAACTTGCATTGATCCGAATCAACGCAGTCCCATCAATTGATCACACCACAAAGAACGAAAATATACTGATGTACGTATATGCCATCCGCATTCGCCACTGGGTCCCGTCATTACCCGTTAGGTTAGCTAACTAACGACAGAGCGAGGACTGGACTAGCGCGGATGCAAAACATATACAACATCTACTAATATATATACCAATATATTATATTTCGCTCAAGGCGTGAATAAAATGCAACATCACAGAAATGTACAGCATCACAGAAACAATACAGATATCTGGGATCCCCGGGTTTCACAGAGCCGCTGAAACCCGACGTTCCCCTGGTCGTGTGGATAGCCTGTGCAATGAAATCCTAGACCCCTACGGGCGCGGCAAGTCACCCGCCAAAACCTGAAGCGAGGCAGCCCCCTTCAGCGCCGTGAATGGACCACCCAGCACTTCACGGAATCCGGTAACTTGGGCACCCCTCCTGGGTCAACCTGTACCCCCTACGAATGCGGTGAATAGCCCGCCAATTCTAGAGCGAAGCCCCCTCCGTCCCAATGCCATGAGATGCGGGCTTGTTGCCCTCCAGAACCCGGCTATCCGTGCACCCCACCGCGGGGCAATCCTAGTACAGAAAGTAAAATATACATACACCGGGTACATCGACCGCAACCTGGTCGTGCCCCAAAATAATAATACAAACAGGCAGTGACGGCAGTCCACATGTCGGACGCTCGCCCCGCAATATCAAATGTACATAATACAACAGAAACTGTACTAGCATTGCATCCAGGCTATCCCCCACGACCGATCCGCAACATCACAACAAAATCACAAAACATCAACGTGAAAATCACGTTCGCAAATCCGTCTAACCGGGCTATAGCAGTTAGACCGGATTTACCGATCGAGTGACATTCACGGTCGCAGATATAATGTAAATACTGTGAAATAAAGTGTTTAAAATATCCGATCGATCAAAAATTAACAAGTGGGCCCCAAAGCAATACTGTAGCACTCACAGAAATTCTGGGCCCAATTATAATATTCCAAAACCCCTAAAATAAGCCCAGAAGCCCACTGGAAAAATATGATACAGTGACGACACCAATGTGCGGCGGAACCGCGGCCCAAGGGGGGGTTTGGCCGCGGTTCCGCGCTTAGGTGATCGAGTCACTGCGTCGAATTTTTACAGCAGTCTTAGAACTCCCTGCACATCATTCTGAGACAACCTGAAAAATTTTTTGAGACCAAAAAATTTCAACAGAAAACTGATGTGAACAAAAAAATAGATTTTGGAATTTTGGTCGATCGGAAATGCAAAACACATCAAACGAAGCTAGACGAAGTTAATGGCGAGGCTCTGATACCACTGTAAGTGCACGGCGGCGCCCCGGCCGTCAATCCGACGGCCAAATGCGGAAGCGGTGATAAACTTTAAATTTTACTTGAACTGGCAAACCGCCGCGCACTAATACCCGGATCGAACCACTAACTAGTCCTAGCCAACTACAAGAAAGGGAATAGAGATATACCGACGATCCAAGTCCTCCGGTCTTCTCGTCGTCGTCCCGATCTCCTGCGGAATGTCCCGTCTCCTCCTCGTCGTCGGAAGTGCACCACATCGCCTACTTCTTTTACGGGCTCCCACCTCAATGTCGAGGCAACTCGGGCACGAAGCCGGCTACTCGACGTGCCCAAGATTCGCTGTAGAATATGTAGTCCTCAAGTCTCACTTTGGGGTTGTGGAATTGCCATTTGGTGGAGGAAAAAGAAGCATGAATCTTTTGGATGAAGCTATATCTTTTTCAAACCAAAAGAGAGGAAAAATGCTATCTACAAATTTTGGACAGCCCACTAACAATAGTGGCCGGCCATGTCTTGTGAGGATTGGAATGAATGGAGAATGAGAATGAGAGGCCATCCAATAATACAAGGGAGAGAGAGAGAAGTCTATCATGCAAAAGGAAATGATCATTCAAACAAAACTACACTCCACCAACCTCACCCCTCATCATCATCAACAATCATCAAGCATGATGACTTCAAAAAGTCAAGCCATCATGAAGAGGTCAAGGTCAAGGAATGGTGCAACCATCATGACATGATAAAATGCAAAGACCCCCTCCACAACCACTTATTTGCAACAATGCAAATAAGCCCTCCTCCACCAATCTTCGGCCAATGAACGGAACAATGGAAATCGGCCGAAACGGAAAGCAAACTGGCAACTCCAGAAAACTGGTCCCGTAATAAATTACAGGAAAACCCCGATACTGTGCATACACACCCGTATTTGTATTCCGACCGAAATACAAATGCAATGAGACAAAATCTACACTGTACTATACAAGGATCCGGCTTAAACCAAAGCCGGCCAGTAATGTCCGTTCGATCCTGATCCGTGCAATACCGCACGCATCTGATCGAACCCTACCATATATCCATACGGCCTGTAGTACAAACTGTCTGATCCTGATCCGTGCAATACCGCACGTATCTGATCGGACTTTGCCATATCTCCATACGGCCTCTACAACTTTTCGCCCGAAAGCTGAGTAACTGAATGTGGGGGACTCTAAAGACTCATCAACACCTTGGTTGTGGATTTAACCACTAGCACGTTAGAGGTATAAGCCAATACATAACGGGCTACCAGGTATTGACCAAAAGGGACGTCTGTGAGCGAACTCAGCCTGACTCCCTACTGAGCCTGTTAGTGACAATATCCGTACAGTCCGGTCCGTTCGTCTATGAGCATCGCATGGCGGGCCTAGGGGGTTGGTACCCCCAAAAGCGGTACAAGTCGTGTCGGAGTGTAGCCCAGAACACCCTGAGATACTACTGGAATACCTACCAGTAAATCTCCTTGCCTCGGCCGAGGGCTTCGTGTAATGGCTCTCCTAGACACAGCACGACCTCACCCCCAATACCGGGAGAGACGAACCCCTGAAGATACGCTCACTGCCTCCATGTGGCTCGGGACTGTACCCAACTAAAACCTGTTTGCACGACTCCTTTGAGCCGTGGTAGGGTAGTAATCAAAGTACAGTGGGAACTCACACGAGACAAATGACGATCCCCAGGTCGATGAACTAACCTGTACACATGTCACCAGGGAACTGCCATCTGACGTCTGGTATATGACCAACTAGCATGTTCCCGGCGAGTCCTGTCCGGTGTACTCATAACCCAATGAGCACCTGTATACATCTTAGGTGATCCAACTGACACCAGTGGCTTATGAGACCGGCCACCGCCCCTCGTCGGGGTCTCGACTGTATACACTAGTCTACTCTGGAGTATCGATGCCCTGTCTCGAAACTCTCACGACTAGGGACCATTTAAGGATATGCTTATAGACCCCAGCTCCCACTTATATGATCGCCCTCATACTGCTGGTGGTCAAGCAAGAATCCTAGGGGCTCTATCAACGTGTAATAGCGACTTGTCAGGTCACTTAAAGCAGTACACGATGATAAAGGTAAACCAGATAGCATACTATCATCTCGAGTAAGACTGTCCTACCGGGATAGGTCCTCCATCAATCATTGCAATCACATACCTGTGACCTAATAATTGACTCTGAGGGCACAATCTCCAACACCTTCGCTGTCCAAATCGAATCCATGACTCTAGCATCGGCTTCATCGGAGAAATGGGCGGGCTAGGTCGTCGACTTCGATGTCGAAGATGATCTA
The DNA here is from genome assembly GCA_030015575.1 of Agapanthus africanus. NCBI lineage: Eukaryota > Viridiplantae > Streptophyta > Magnoliopsida > Asparagales > Amaryllidaceae > Agapanthus > Agapanthus africanus. The sequence continues at coordinate 767,765,730 of JASDDO010000019.1, read as the reverse complement.
CGTCGAGGCAACTCAAGATCAAACTCCAACTTCACCAAGTCTTGGAACTTGTGAAGAAAACACCCTATACTACTTGGAAAGAGGTAGAGGATGAAGAAATAGGAAGTGGGTTCACTTTAGAATTGGATTTCTTACTCATTTTCACAAGTTGCCATTGATGGAGGCAAGCTTTCTTCATTGTTGAAGATGAAGAAGAAGAAGAAAGAATATATGATAAGTTATTTTCAAAAAGAAAATAATATGAATACTTATCATATACTAAGCATGGTTAGGTGTAGAGAATAGACTATGGTTAATTTGAATGGTTAGGGTTAAGCATGAGACAAGAATGGTGGACTAGTTCAAAGCTTCATGATCTTCAACAAGCAAACAAAGAAAGCCACCATTCTTTATTTATCCTTTCCAAAATGAAAAAATAAATAAATGAATAAGAAAAATGTAAACCCTAATCATTAACTTAACCATGGTTTAATTCTTTACACAAACCCAAGTGAGCTTGTATCATCAAACATGATACAAACAAGTGCACAAAAGTATATCACGTATACAATGTGCATTTCAAGTGAGAAAATCCATTTAAATGAACCAATACTAGTTAATGCAAAGTAATATATCAAATATATAATTATGCATTAAATCATTAAATCAATACTTGATTTAACGATCCGGTCATATCGCATATAACCGACTAATATCCAATGTATCGGCTTATCGAATCAATCTTTGATTCGATAACTAGGTTATATCGCATACAACCATTCGATACATTCATCGCGAGAATAGAATACGGTATCACATACACGCATTATTCTCGGTCCCGCACATATCTCATATGCGCTCCTATTTCGTTTCGCTTGATCTAGGAAACCTCTGTGTAGGACTCTAAAGACTCGTCAATACGCCGGCAGCAGGTGATGATCATATCAAACACCCACAAGCCGCAAGCGGTCTGCTAAATGTAACGGCCACCCGGGTATTGAGCGATCAGAAGATCGACGAGCAAGCCCGCTCACACTCCTGTGAATCCAACCAGTAACACTTACCGTACAGTCCGGTCTGTTCGTCTGATATGTCGCATATCTCGCCTAGGGGTGGTAAACGTCAGACCCCAATAGCTCGATAAGTCATGCCGACGTAAGGTCTATAACAATCGTGAAACTACTGATAACCCTAACCAGTATATCACTGCAACCCTGGCCAGGGATTTCCTGTTATGGCCAGTCGAGCATAGCGCAACATCAACCCCCAATACCGGGAGAGACGAATCCCCTCCTATCGCTCATTGTCTCCATGTGAATCGGGACTGTACCCAAAAACCACCTGTTTGCACGACTCAGTAGAGCCGTGGTAGGGTGGAAATCAAAGCACAGTGGGAGACACACAAGACTCTATGACGATCTCGGGTCAACAGACTAAGCTGTACCAGTGTCACCAGAGAACTGCCATCTGACGTGAGGTATAATACCATCTGGGAGTTCTCGGCGAGTCCGTTCAGTGTACCCAGTCTCCACTGAGCACCCGCATACCATCTCTGATGTCAAACACCAATGGATATGGGATCATCCATCGCCCATCACATGGGTTGAGAAGATATACACTAGTCTACTCTGGAATATCGATGCCCCGTCTCGATATTCCCACGACTAGGAACATTGAAGGATGTACTCATGGACTATCCAGGCCCCACTAGTATGATCTAAATCATAGTCCTGGAAGTCGAGCACACATCCTAAGGGCTTTATCAACAAGTAATCAGAGAGACAGAGAGTATACATGTTAAGATAAAGAGCAACCAGATAGCGTACTATCATGTCAAGCAAGAAAGTCCTACCTATATATGTCCCAGCATCCACTACAATATCCATCAATGTACAGTAATGGCCTCTAGGGCATACATATAACTAACAATCTCCCACTTGCACTAGGGCCATCTGTAGCAGTGGTTGCAGTATCACATACTCAACCATCCCTTAAAATGTCTCTCTTTGGGAAAAGGCCTTCGTGAGTGGATCCGCCGTGTTGTCCTCTAAGTCTACTCTCCAAACCTCGATCACCCTGGAGATCATCTATCTCCATGATCAGGTGATGCTGCCTCAGAATATGTCTGGGTTACTGATGGGATCGGGGTTCCTTGGCCAAAGCCACACTTCCATTGTCATACAATGGTAGGAACCTAGTTCATCTTATGAACCAATATACACCCAAACTGCCTCTTTGGTAGTACCTTTAATAGCGATGTTACCTGCCTTTATCATCTAGTTTGCCACGGTATCTAGCTTGGAACTCTTCCAACATACCGTCCCTTTACCGAGGGTGAAGACAATGCCTGTGACTGACATTCAGTCGTCTTTATCACCCTGGAACCCTTCCAGTGATTCTCCCCAGGATCGATTGATACCATCTCACTATATCTAGTGAGAATCCTAGCATCCAATTACATCTATCTCATAGATGAAAACTCAGGATTTAGGAGGTATCACTTTGACCCTATTGGAGAATCCTTGTGATAAGTGGAGATTGATCGAGAGTAGTATAGGAAACTCTTTTCCTATCAAGAGTATGTTGTCCACGTACAATACGAGGATGACTACCTTACTCTCTACTACCCTTTTGTACATACAAGGTTCATCTACCATTTTGATGAAGTCAAACTCTTTGACTACCACATCAAAATAGACGTTCCAACTCCGCGATGCCTGCTTTATCATGTAAAGCAACCTGCACACGTTTCTGCTGCTCCCACTGTTTACGAAGCCCTCTGGCTGTGTTCTTATAGACATTCTCTTCTAAATCATTATTTAGAAAACTAGTCATGGCACACAACCACCAGATATCGTAGTCATGGTATGTAGCAATGGCAAGTAGGATCTAAATGGACTTAAGCATAGTCCCTGGAAAAGATTTCATCATTATCCATGCCTGGTTGATGACGAAAACCTTTAACAAGTCTAGCTTTGAAAGTCTCAACTTTTCCATCTACACCAAGTAATCTTCTCAAGATATACTTGCTCCTGATGGGGATTTAACCCTTCAGATATAGCAGCCAAAGTCCATACTTTGCTAGTGTATAAGGATTCCATCTCAGATCGCTAAGCATCCAGCCATTCTTACAGAGTCCCTACTCTCGATGGCCTGCTCGAAACTAGTTAGGTCATCATCTCATGATGCATTCCTCGCTCCCACTGTCATCGAGAAACCGAGGTATCTCTCAGGCGGATGAGGAACCCTACTATATCGGCGGAGAGGCTGAGGTTCGTCGGGAACTATTGAATCCTTTGGTTCTGTCAAATCATCAGCTGCAGTTTTTTATAGCTGGAACCTTTCCAGTTCTACAGAACTGACCTTGCCTCGATCTTGTCCGGATTTTGCTTTGACACAGGCCGGACAATCCCAAATCTTAACTTACTTAAGAGATGGGCTTTTCCCATACCATATCTCATATGGAGTGGTAGGCACTGATTTGATTCGAACCTAATTCAATAAGTATGCAGCTTCTCAAGTGCACAACCCCTAAAGGAAATAGGTAACTCAGTAGTACTCATCATAGAGCACACTATATCCAATATGGTGCGATTGCTCCACCCCGATACACCGTTGTGCTGTGGTGCATACAGAGGAGTAATACTGAGAGAGAATCTCATCTTCTTTCAGAATATCCAAGAATTCCATGCACAAGTATTCTCCTCCTTGATCTCATCATAGGACATAATACTTATACTCGTATTTTGGTTCTCTACTTCTAACTTATATTCTGTGAATATCTCAAAAGGTTCGGACTTGTGTTTCAACAGCAACATATGTCTGAATCTTGAGAGATTATCAGAGAACGTAATGAAGTATAAAGAACCAGTCCTGGCATGTGTAGACAGGAGACCTTACATACATCAACATGTATCAGTCCCAAGAGTTCATTAACTCTTTCTCTGTTTCCAATAAACAGAGCTATGGTCATCTTATCTCTGTGACATGACTGGCAAGTTTCACAAGATGTAAATTCAAACTGATTTAAATATGCATCTAAAATGTAACTTCAGCCAGTCGGGTCACGTTGATATGACCTAGTCTACAATGCCTCAAGAATGATTCGTTCATTTCTGAACTCTTCCTCTTGTGTGTGTTCTGTATACTAGGAACTGTAGTTTGATTTAGAACGTCAATGCTTTTAGATAACGTGCCTGAACCGATCAACTTTTGATATAGGAAATGTTCAAAACATTATCCATCAATACAAAATTTTATCATTTCTTTACTAGTAAAGAGATGGTTATGATTTTGTATATTAGGTTCGGTATCTAATAGCATTTGTTCAGAATCAATGTATTGGTAATACAGGGTGACAGTGACCAACAGACTTGGCTGCAACACTTGCCCCGTTTTCTGTCTCATGAAACTTATCACCCGTTCTCAGTTTTTCTACCATTTTGCAGCCTTATGTAACAGATTACATATCTGGGATCCTGATCCGGTATCATATACCCAGGATGCGGAGGATACTGAGAAACGGTTCTTTGTAATGAACACACCCGAAGATGATGCATCAGCATGCACTCTCTTCGTTTGGGCGGCACGGGAATTCTGGTAATCCCCAATTTCCTACTCTGTCTTATAACAATTATAAGTTGGAGCGGGACCAACGTTCTCCAGCTCAGTATAACAAGCGGGTTCGGTCAATACATCCATATTATTATCTTGATTAAGGCGTGATATGGTCGCTACCTGGAGAGAGAGAGAAGAAAACACTCTGCGTGCGCTCTTGCAAGATTAAATTGGTTATATATTTTATCTAATCAGGATGGCTCCCACTGTTTTTATCAAATCTTCCTTCAAACCTTAAAAGGAAAAACTAGCCGGGATTAATTACACTCTACAAGTTCGCCAATCTTTCAGCCAGGCCAGTGTCGGTACTTTGAGGGAGGTTCCCCGTGCTTTCACACGGACCTAATTACAGTAAACCTCATTTTCCCAGAGGCGTAACCCCATTGACACCTTTCTAGACACCTACTTGATCGGCTAATTGCAAAGTGCAAAACTCTTTCAGGAGTAACAATTACTCGCAGTGGGTATCGGGATCCAACTATCACATAGAAGGTATGCAATCTCATTACAAATTTCAACACTTGAAACTCCCGATAAAGATTTTTACCCCTAGCACTTATGACCTTAACTATGGTCAACAAATCATAAGCACTAGTCAAGTTCTACCCGTCATTTCGTGATTAATTAGACCCACCCACATGACCCTTAACTAAGGTCAACAAAGTCACGCGACTGTCCTAACTAATCGCATCATATGCGGTGTAGGAAGACATCACTTAGCTACCGTACACTGTGCCTTGACTATGGTCAACAAACACAGCACGAATACTAAGTACTCTACTTCCTAAAATGACGGAGGGTTGCGAATGGTTTTTTGTGAAAACCTTTAACGCTTTAAACTTGATCTCGTTGTGGAATCAAATGGTTTTTAAATGGAATGTTTTTGAGGCTTTTCTAGTTTTGCTAAAGGGGTCACTCCCGGTGAAGAGATCGTCGGCCCTTTCCTCGTCGTATGAGGTGCGGGATATATCATATATATCACTGTGCAAAGCAGAAACTAAAGAAGCAATCAAATGACAAACCGAGGGTTGTAGCATCTGCCAGTTATTGCTAAAGGAGTCACTCCCGGTGAAGGGATCTCGGTCCTTTCCTCATCGAATAAGGTGCAGGATGTTCTATAATGAACACCGCGATGCAAAGCAAGAACTGTAGCTACCTGTTTTATTTTGAAATTCGATTCCACAACATCAATTAGTAGAGAAGTTGGGTGTTCGGTATCACACGGGTGTTGAGTATGCAACGCCGCAATAATTATCCTTAAGTGCAAGAGGGAGATTGTTGGCTATAGCGTCCTCAAGTCAATTATTGTAATCGCAGGCACACGATTGTGATGATTGAGAGAAGACCTATACGGGTAGAACAGTCTTACTCAAAATAATAGTATGCTATCTGGTTTGCCTTTATCATCGTGTACATGCATTATATGGTATTATAGATCACTATTACATGATTGATAGAGCCCATAGGATTTTGCTTGACTATCAGCATTATGATGGCAATCATATATATTGTAGTTGGGTGGTCTATAGGCACATCCTTAAATGTCCCTAGTCGCGGGAGTATCGAGACTGGGCAATGATACTCCAGAGTAGACTAGTGTATACTTATCGAGGCCCCGACGAGGGGCGGTGGCCGGTCTCACAAGCCATTGGTGTCAGTTAGTCATCTAAGATCGTATATAGGTGCTCATTGGGTTATGAGTATACTGGACGGACTCGCCGGGAACATATTAGTTGGTATTATACCTATTGTCAGATAGAAGTTCCCAGGTGATATGTATACAGGTTAGTCTGTCGACCTGAGGTCGTCATTTGCCTCTTGTGAGTTCCCACTATGCTTTGATTACTGCCCTACCACGGCTCAATAGAGTCGTGCAAACAGATTTTAGTTGGGTACAGTCCCGAGCCACATGGAGGCAGTGAGCGGATCGTTGGGGATTCATCTCTCCCGGTATTGTGGGTTGATGTCGCGCAGTACACGGGTGGCCATCACCAGAAATCCTTGACCAAGGTAGATGAGAATTACTGATTTGGATCAGTAGTTTCTCAGTGGGTGATGGGTTTCATACCGACACGAAATATCACGTTATTAGGGGTCTGACTTTATCCACCCCCTACACTCGATATATGTTCATGTCAGAATTTTGTATTATTATATCGCCCATTCTTAATCATACTACAAATAAATAGGTGTTTTTGATCCATGTCTGCTAAATAGTTGCAAGTTACAGGGTCTCAGATCATTACAGTGAAATTCATGAAAATACGTTACAAATGTGAGACTACGACCAACAATAGATGAATCTGTATGATGTCGCCCACCATTTCAAGGAACAACTGAAAATCATTAGACAGTTCAATGCACAAAGTTCAAGGGCAGCACAAGATTCAAGACATCAACGTAAAGATCACAGTAAAAAGTCCACTGTTGAATATCTGGAAGAGAATTGAAGAGATTCTGAGAGACCATGTGAAGAAAACAGAAGATAAAAGCAACTTGAAGAAACCCTAAAGAATGGGCCCATGAGCCCACCAAATGGCCGCGGATCCGCGGCCAAACAGGCTATTCTGCCGCGGTTCCGCGGACGTGCAATGCATGTGTCGGGGGGTGTCGGTGTTTTGACTCGGTCTTTGGGGTTGTTTTGTAATTTCATGTATGGATCAGAATGTAAACCTAGGGTTTTTCTCATCTATAAATAGAAGAGCTCAAAGCCAAATAAAGGGTGTCTCTTTCAGGGTGCCTCTTTTAAGATGTCTCTTTTTAATTTCTAGATTAAATTTTAATTTCCTTGTAATCGTCAAGAGGTCATCAATAAAGGTATTTTTATTTTTTATCATGCATTCTTTTATGTGAATTTAATTCCTGAATTTTTATCTGTCTTTTATTATCTGCAGCTTAGATAGTCTTTTAAAAATTATTAAAAAATGAATTTCATCGGAACTTTCCTAATGAGTGAGTAATCCCTCACTTGTTAGGGTTAGGATAGGGAAGGTTTGAGAGATGGAAATCTCTCTCACTCTTTTCTTTGCTCATATAATTTTATTAAAAGGACTCTTTTTAAATCAACCACACACCGCTCACTACGGCACCCTATCCTACGTGATAGCGGTGATTCCCTAGTTAGACCGGGTATGATTGAATTAACTGGAGGTTAGGGCTAAGAGCCAAGAACGGACGGACAAGGACCAAAAGGAAGAAACTTAGTTTCTTTCCAGTCGTTCTAATCCCCGTTGTTGCCTATTACCCTAACACCTTTATTCATAACTAGGGCAAAGAAAGCAGTGAGTAGAATTCTTTTTCCAAACTAACCTAATCCTAAACCTAGCAAGATTTTAAATCAATTTAATCTCATTCTTAGATCTAAAAACAAAACCATCAATTTTTTTGGACTTAACTCGTTAAAACATAAAGAAAAGGAATCCATCTCCCTATGGACCGACCCGTACTCAACCGGCTAGCTACCAAGCGACACCGTCTTGATTGCGGTATTCTTAACATTGATTTTTAAAACGCATACACAAAACGCGTACCAATCAAATGGCGCCATTGCCGGGGAGACGGTAGTCTCTTTCTTTGTGTAATTTCGGGTTAAAAAAATAAAATAAAAAAATAAATAAATTATAAATTATAAAAATTGAAAAATTTTAAAACAAAAATAAAATAAAATAAAATAAATTCGTCTTGTTCTTTTTGAGAGGTATTGTGTGAATTGCGCAGGAAAAGAAGATGGACTGATTCAGATCTGGAAAAAGCCAGTGAACAAATCAACAAACAGAAAATCTGAACAGACAGAGGAGAATCACAACAGATAACAGAAAAATTTTGGAGATCCAAACCAACTTAACCACCGCGGAACCGCGGCAGATTCAAGCTTTTAACCGCGGAACCGCGGTCAACTGCTGACGTCAGCACCTAAAAATTTTTTGTAAGTATTTTTGTCCCCTCTCCTACCTTGAGCTCCAATGAAAATTTTTCCTACAGGGTTCTTTGCGCAAAATCTTTCTCCCACTCCAATAAATTGTTTTTGTGCAGGATTCTTTGCGCTGCCAAATAAAAAAAAATTGCAAATGTTTTAGATTTTTGGTGTGTTAACTGCTTTGCATAATTAATACGGAATCTAAGGGGTTATAACACCAACTCAGATTGGGTGGGGAATTTCACTACCCTTCCTAAGACCCCAAAAATCACAAAGAGCATATGCATCACCCTCGAGTTAATTAAAAAATATTTAGACTCAGCCAATTAAGGACTGTCGTGCTCATTAGGACAGAGGAAGGTTTTGGGCAATCGGTCGTTTATCTAAACCTGACTTTATGGCGCCTAGGCTAGATAAGAGGGAAAGGTAATTTTAAAAGGCCCGTCTCACGGTGATTCGTGAGCGGATCCCTCCTTTCTTTACTTCTGCTTACCTGGCCACAATTGGCGGTGAAGAGACGATTTGAGAGATATTTCACAACTTGTCCTTTGGATCAGTTAGGAGCAGTCTAGTTGACTTAGGAGACCCTAACTCTAGGCTTGATTGTGCATGTTCAAATTGTGATTGTTTGAAATTGTACCATAGTTCCGTACAAATTTTTGCAAAACTCTTTTTAAAAAAAACACTTTCAAAAGTTTCAAAACTCCAAAAACAAACAATATTTTAAATTAAAAAAATTAAAAAAAAAAATCATCACATTCTTTTTTTCTCCTTTCTCACATAATGGGTACCCTACCTCGCAAAACTTTTGCAGAACTTTGGTACCCTCAACCAGACAATACTGCCTACGCGCATTGTTTTGGTCGAATTTCGGACGACCCCTCCATGCCCAAAATTTCTTTGAAAGATCGAATAGACGCGTCAAGGAGAAACAGTTGGACTCCGCAATCCACTTTGTATCAACCATTTCAACCTTCACCACCTTCTTACGTTGAAATTCCTTTTTTGAGTCTTGTTATGACTCCGAAACCCATGTTTATTGCTGAACATATTAAACAATCTCGCAACCGATCTTTCACTCCTTTCAACACTTCCAGTTCTTGGGATCAACAAGTTCATTCACCTTTTAATCCAAATATTGATCCTACTCATGTCCAACCATTCAATTCCTAGCAGTCCTACCCGACTTTCGCACCTTCCCTAGACATTGCTTCTACACAACCATTTGGGAGTTTCCAGTATCCAAACAACTTTGAATTTTTTACTGAAACCCCTTCACAACCCATGTCTAGTCTAGAACAGTCGTTGGAAGATTTTATGGTAGCGTCAAGACAACAGATTAAGGATTTGAATGCACCCATGGCCGCCCTTATACAACCTAGTGACCCGGTAGCTAGTTTCCAACTAGCTCCAAATTTTCCAATGTTTGATGAGGCGGTTGAACAGATTGAGAATTTGAGTGGTGAGAGTGAGCTGTACACACTTCCAAATCAAGCCTACCCATCCCCAGTTGAATCCCATAACTCCAGTTTTGAATGTCTATTAAGTGTTCCAAATGATTCACCAGTTGAAGCTAAAACTTCTAATGAGTTGTGCGACTTTGTAGTATTTGATTTACCTGATTGTGAAGGGTCCCTTTCGAGTTAACCCACACCCAATTCTTTTGAACTCTACACCTCCACTCTAGAACCTGAATTAATTGATATCCATGCTTTTGATGAGGTGTCTGAGAAATTTAATTTTCACTTGATCGAGGATATTGACGCTGGAAATATTTTGGATGATGAACCCACAAATTTGGATGAGTTTTTCTTTCCAATTCATCATCCCGAGACATTAAATGTTTCTCCCGAACTTCATATGCATCTTGAATTTGATGAGAATTGTATGGATAAGCTAAATTTTGAGGAGAGTATTGAGGATAGTATTAAGGATAGTATTGAGGATGAACCGGTTTTGTTTGATGAGTTGGATTTTTCAATTCATCCTCCTGAACCTTTAACTGTTACACTTCCTAAATCAATCCCCTTCATCCTTTCTGTCATTCCGACCGCGTAAGAAACCGTATCCCTTTTATTTTCAATGTCTGCTTTACTAAGTTCGACGTACCCATGTTTTCTCACGAATCTTGAGGGATTTGACCTCATTTCTCAGTGGGTTGATAGATTAGCACAATCGCTTTTTACACATCGGTCATTACAAATTGTGCAAATTTATACACTCCATTTCCACCCTCAAGTTCGTATTCAACTTCTTTCTCCCACTTTCTCAGGTTCCTCTTCTATTCTTCCTATAATTTCAGTGAGTGCTGATGAATCACAATCCGATAATTCAAGTTTGATCATTCCAGAAAGCCAACTTGATTTGGATACTTTTGAAAATGAGGTAGATGAGTTTTTCGAGTCTCTTACCTCCATAATTTTTGACAAATCAAGTATGATAAATTCTGGCAAAAAACTTACTGACAGCAAAATGTTCAATCATATCGATGAGAGTTTTGAAGAACTTTTTGCTAACGAACTTGCATTCCTAAACGACACAGATTTTATGATCAATCAACCTCCACCTGATGAAGTCAAACCACCACCATATCTTTTTCCCTTCCTCCATTCTTCTCCTCCGCCGAGACCGTATACTGCTTCTATCTCCATACGGTCTCGTGTGTTTCTCATTTCTTTTCTCTACACTCTATTCTTTCACCAACCACACAATTATAACGATAAAATTTTTGAATGGTTGGTGCTAATTTTTGGCATGTGTAAGGCCTTGTATAGCTTGATACTGTGTTTTTCTCCTCCCTAACTCTGAACTTTAATGCTTCAACAGTGGAAACACTGTTTCACTTAAATTTGGGGGGACCTTTTTGTGTATAAATATTTTGTTTTCTTTTTCTGATAATAATAAAAAAACAGGGGAGTGCCGACAATTTTCACCCTCTTGGTGTAGCCTGACAGTGAAGGCACTGTCAAGTTTAAGTTTGGGGATGTGCTCGGTAAGCCTTCTTCCTTCGCATTCATGTGTATATTTTTTGCATTTGCATACTTATTTTAAAACCCATAAAAATCAAAAAATTTAAAAAATTATAAAAATTGAAAAGTTCAATTTTGGCCATATTTGACTTAAGTTCAACATGACGGTTGACTAGTTAGGAAAAAGTAGATCCTAAACTTGGTAAATTAAAACCCTGAAAATAACCTTTCTTAAAGTTTAATTATAGAAAATATATGTCCTTATAGTTTATTTAAAAATAGACAAATTTTGAGTTCAGTTCTTGAGCTAAGTCAAAATAAGAGAAGAGTATTAAAATTTTTATTGAAGTGTAAGTCTGAAAAATAATTCCTAAGCTTAAGTCTAAATTCTGAAAATATAGACCCTACAACTAGCACATACACGCACCTTGAAACTTGGGATAGTAGAGGATACCTTGAAATGCTCTTGTCTAAAATCCTTAGTATATGAAAAAAAATTAAAGTATAAGTGTGAAATAAGAGATATAAAAAAAATAAACACTGGTTTTGTAATTACTTAAGTCTACGTAAAATAAAAAATATATAGCGAGGGTGCTTTATCACCTAGTGCCTTAGACCAACTGGTTTGGGAGTCACTGCTAAAGCCTTAGGTATTACAAGACGAGGAATTACGCTTAAATGCGCAAATACATTTTGTAATCGGCTGTTAGTACTTCAAGAAGTAATAACGGTCGCATGAAAGATGTGTGAGCAATTTCATCTAAAATTCACCAACTAAAAGTACTTTGGACGATGGACTAGAGTATGATAGCTTGAATTGAATTTCCAAGTATAGGGGTGATACATACACACACGTATGGGTATATGATTGGGGTTTGGATGAGAGATAGGAATGAAAGATAGGGCTTATATTTTCAGTAGAGATGATAAAAATTCCTAAGTTGAGATGGAACCTTAGAAGGAAAATTCAAAAGCTGCTAAAAGCTAAATAAATTTACAGAACATATACGATGTTAAGTTAAATGAAAAGGAAGCGTGAAAAATATGGGTTGATGATTTCTAAGTTAAAGATAATAGAATTTCTTGCTAGAACACCGAATTGAAGAATGAAAGTCAATAGGCTAAATTGATCGGATTTTGTGGGTAGTATCCACTGAAAACCCTCAGGAGATAACACTCCTCCTACTAGGGACACCTAGAGCTTTAACGGCTTGTTGCACGAGCTCAGTGCAATCGCGATTCCCAGCGAAAGTGAGGTTAAGTTTTTTCAAGAATAAAGTTGGCTTTGCTCGGGACGAGAAAAAGATAAGTTTGGGGGTATTTGTTCATATCAGAATTTTGCATTATTATATCGCCCATTCTTAATCATATTACAAATAAATAGGTGTTTTTGATCCATGTCTGCTAAATAGTTGTAGGTTACAGGTTCTCAAATCATTACAGTGAAATTCATGAAAATACGCTACAAACGTGAAACTAAGACCAACAATAGATGAATCCGTATGATGACGCTTACCATTTCAAAGAACAACTGAAAATCATTAGACAGTTCAATGCACAAAATTCAAGGGCAGCACAAGATTCAAGACTTCAACGTAAAGCTCACGGTAAAAAGTCCACTGTTGAATATCTAGAAGAGAATTGAAGAGATTCTGAGAGACCAAGTGAAGAAAACAGAAGATAAAAGCAACTTGAAGAAACCCTAAAGAATTGGGCCCATGAGCCCACCAAATGGCCGCGGATCAGCAGCCAAACAGGCTATTCTGCTGCGGTTCCGTGGCCGTGCAATGCACGTGTCGGTGGGGTGTCGGTGCTTTGACTCGGTCTTTAGGGTTGTTTTGTAATTTCATGTATGGATCAGAATGTAAACCAAGGGTTTTTCCCATCTATAAATAGGAGGGCTCAAAGCCAAATAAAGGGTGCCTCTTTCAGGGTGCCTCTTTTGAGATGCCTCTTTTTAATTTCTAGATTAAATTTTAATTTCCTTGTAATCGTCAAGAGGTCATCAAAAAAGGTATTTTTATTTTTTATCGTGCATTCTTTTATCTGAATTTAATTCCTAAATTTTTATCTGTCTTTTATTATCTGCAACTTAGATAGTCTTTTAAAAATTATAAAAAAAATGAATTTCATCGAAACTTTCCTAATGAGTGAGTAATCCCTCACTTGTTAGGGTTAGGATAAGAAAGGTTTGAGAGATGGAAATCTCTCTCACTCCTTTCTTTGCCCATATAATTTTATTAAAAGGACTCTTTTTAAATCAACCACACACCGCTCACTACGGCACCCTATCCTTTGTGATAGCGGTGATTCCCTAATTAGACCGGGTATGATTGAATTAACTGGAGGTTAGGGCTAAGAGCCAAGAACGGACGGACAAGGACCAAAAGGAAGAAACTTAGTTTCTTCCCAGTCGTGCTAATCCCCGTTGTTGCCGATTACCCTAACACTTTTATTCATAACTAGGGCAAAGAAAGCAGTGAGTAGAATTCTTTTTCCAAACTAACCTAATCCTAAACCTAGCAAGACTTTCAATCAATTTAATCTTATTCTTAGATCTAAAAACAAAACCATCAATTTTTTTGGACTTAACTCGTTAAAACATAAAGAAAAGGAATCCATCTCCCTGTGGACCGACCCGTACTCAACCGGCTAGCTACCAAACGACACTGTCTTAATTGCGGTATTCTTAACTTTGATTTTTAAAACGCATACGCAAAACACATACCAATAAATATGCGATACACTTAGTCGAACAGACTGGACTGTACGAAGATTGTCACGGACAGGCTCAGTAGGGGTTCGAATGAGTTTTCTATCAAGAGTATGTCATCCACGTATAATACGAGAAAGACAACCTTACTCTCTACAATCTTCTTGTATTTACAAGGTTCATCAACGTTTTTGATGAAGTCAAACTCTTTGATAGATTCATCGAAATAGATGTTCCAGCACTGCGATTCCTGCTTTAATCCGTAAATGGATTTAAGCAGCTTGCACACCTTTCTGTTGCTCCCATTGTCTACGAAGCCCTCTGGCTGAGTCATGTACACGCTCTCTTCTAAATCACCATTTAGAAAAGAGGTCTTGACGTCCATCTGCCAGATGTAATAGTCATGGTATGCAGCAATGGCAAGTAGGATCCTGATTGACTTAACCATGGCGACAGAAGAAAAGGTTTCATCATAGTCGATACCTGGTCGTTGACGAAAACCTTTTGCTACAAGTCTAGCTTTAAAAGACTCAACTTTTTCATCTCCACCAATTTTCTTCTTAAAGATCCAATTGCTCCCGATGGGTTTTACCCCTTCAGGAGCAACTTATAAAGCACATACTTTGTTGGTGTACATGGATTCCATCTCAGATCGCATAGCATCCAGCCATTTCACAGAGTCTCCACTTATGATGGCCTGCTCAAAACTAGTCGGGTCATCATCTTCCATGATACAATCCTTTCTCCCACCGTCTATGAGAAAACCGTAGTATCTTTCAGGTGGATGAGGAACCCTACTAGATCTTCAGAGTGGCTGAGGTTCGTCGGGTATTATTCGATTCTCCGATTCTACCAAATCGTCAGTTGTAGTTTGTGCTGCTGGAACTTCTTCCAGTTCTACCTCATTACCACTACTTTCTTTTACAAGAAATTCCTTTTCTAAAAAGGTGGCATATTGAGAAAAAAACACCTTTTGTTTCTCAGTGTGGTAGAAGATATATCCATATGAATCTTTTGGATATCCCACAAACTTGCACAAAACAGATCTTGCTTCGAGTTTGTCCGGATTTTGCTTTTTAACATAGGCCGGACAACCCCATATCTTAACTCATTTAAAAGATGGCCTCTTCCCATTCCATATCTCATATGGAGTGGTAGGCACGGATTTGGTCGGAACCTTATTCAATAAGTATGCAACTATCTCAAGCGCATAACCCCAAAAAGAAATAGGTAACTCAGCAGTACTCATCATAGAGCGTACCATATCTAATAGAGTGCGATTCCCCTACTCCGATACACCGTTGTGCTGTGGTGTATGCGAAGGAGTAAGCTGGTAGAGAATCTCATTCTCTTTTAGATAGTGTCGGACTTCCATGCTAAAGTAGTCTCCTCCCCGATCAAATCGAAGGATTTTGATACTTTTACCCGTTTGGCTCTCTACTTCGCACTTATATTCTTTGAATTTCTCAAAAGCTTCATATTTGTGTTTCATCAGGAACACATGTCCGAATTTTGAGAGATCATCGGTGAATGTAATAAAGTACGATGAACCATTCCTGGTATGTATAGACATGGAACCGCATACATCACTATGAATCAGTCCCAAGAGTTCAGTAGCTCTTTCTCCATGTTCAGTAAACGGAGTTTTAGTCATCATTTCTTTGAGACATGACAGGCAAGTTTCATAAGATGTAAATTTGAATGGATTCAAATATCCAACTTTATGCAACATAGCTAGTCTTGTCGCATTGATATGACCTAGTCTACAGTTCCACAAGAAAGCTTCGTTCATTTCTGAACTTTTTCTTTTGTGTGTATTCTGTATGTTTAGAACTGTAATTTGATTTAGAACGTATATACCGTTACACAACGTAACAAACCCAATCAATACTTGATTAAGAAAAATGTTCATAACATTATCCTCCAATGCAAAATTATATCCTTCTTTATGTAATAAAGAAACTGATGTAATATTGCACATCATTTTTGTTACGTAATAACAGTCGTTCAAAATCAATGTATTACCAGTTGGTAATACAACGTAATATTCGCCAACTACTTTGGCTGTAACAATTGCACAATTCCCTACTTTTAGAGACATATCACCCTTTCCCGGTTTTCTACCTCTCTTTAGCCTATGTAACAAATTACATACGTGGGATCCTGATCCGGTTTCTAATACCCAAAATGTAGATCATACTGAGAAACAGTTCTCGGTTACGAACACACCTAAACAAGATGCATCAGCATGCACTTTTTGAAGGGTTCCTAGGCACTCTCAAGAGGTCTCACAAGGCATTAACCATGCCAATTTCAAATTTTACGGGTGCCGAGAAACCCTAATACGGATCGTTAACTAGAAATTTAGGCGAAAAACTAAACTAGTTAACAACTTAACTAAAGGAGAGAGGCTACAACCTTTGTAGATCCGGTTCTCCACTTCCTTAGCTCCACGTAGGCGTCCTCTCGCTGTCCATCTCGAATCCTAGACTCGATCGTCGGCTTCATCGGAAAAACGAGCGGGCAAGGTCGTCGGCTTCGTGCCGAAGATGATCTACGTCGAGGTTTCACAAGTTCAAGCTCCGACTGCACCAAGTTGTGAAACTTGTGAAGAAAACACCCAAAACCACTTGGCAAGAGGTAGAGGATGAAGAAATAGGAGGTGGGTTCACTTTAGAATTGGATTTCTCTCACTTTTGCTCAAGATGCCATTGTTGAAGACAAGGTTTTTCTTGAAGAAGAAGAAGGAGAAGCTTAAGAATATGATAAGTTTCTTATTTTTAAAATGAAACTAATATGAATACTTATCATATACTAACCATGGTCAAGTGTAGAGATTAAACTAAGGTTAGTTGGAATGGTTAGGGTTAAGGATGAGATAAGAATGGTGGACTTTGTCAAAGCTTCAAGAAGCTTCAACATAGAAACAAAATAAGCCACCATTCTTAATAATATCCAAAATGAATAAATAAATAAATAACTAAGTAAATAATCAAAACCCTAACCATTCATATAACCATGGTTTAATCTTTACATAAACCCAAGTGAGCAAGTATCATCAAACATGATACAAACAAGTGCACAAAAAATATATCACATATACAATGTGCATCAAGTGAGAAAATCCTTTTAAAATGAACCAATACTAGTTACTGTAAAGCAATATATCAAATATATAATTATACATTAAATCATTAAATCAACACTTGATTTAACGATCCGGTCATATCGCATATAACCGACTAGTATCCTATGTATCGGCTTATCGAATCAATCCTTGATTCGATATCTAGGTTATATCGCATATAACCAATCGATACATTCATCGCGAGAATGAAATACGGTATCACATACACGCATTATTCTCGCTCCCGCACATATCTCATATGCACTCCTATTTCGTTTCGCTTGAGCCAGGAAACCTCTGTGTAGGACTCTAAAGACTCGTCAATACGCTGGTAGCAGATGATGATCATATCAAGCACCCACAAGCCGCAAGCGGTCTGCTAAACGTAACGGCCACCCGGGTATTGAGCGATCAGAAGATCGACGAGCAAGCCCGCTCACACTCCTGTGAATCCAACCAGTAACACTTACCATACAGTCCGGTCTGTTCGTCTGATATGTCGCATATCAAGTCTAGGGGTGGTATACGTCAGACCCCAATAACCGATAAGTCGTGCCGATGTGAGGCTCATAACGGGTCGAGAAACTACTGGTAACACTTACCAGCAAATCTCTGATCAGCCCTGGCCAGGGTCTTCCCTGTTACGGCCAATCGAGCACAGCGCAACATCAACCCCCAATACCGGGAGAGACGAAACCCCTCCTATCGCTCATTGCCTCCATGTGACTCGGGACTGTACCTAAAGACCACCGTTTTGCACGCCCTCATGGACGTGGTAAGGTGGAGATCAAAGCACAGTGGGAATCACACAAGACTCTATGACGATCTCGGGTCTACAGACTAACCTTCACAAGTGTCACCTGAGAACTGCCATCTGACGTGAGGTATAATACCATCTGGGAGTTCTCGGCGAGTCCGTCCAGTGTACCCAGTCTCCACTGAGCACCCGTATACCATCTCTGATGTCAAACACCAATGGATATGGGATCATCCATTGCCCATCTCATGGGTCGAGAAGCGTATACGCTAGTCTACACTGGTATATCGATGCCCTGTCTCGATACACCCACGACTAGGGACCTTGAAGGATGTACTTATGGACTACCATGTCCCCACTAGTATGATGTGCATCATAGTCCAGGTAGTCAAGTACACATCCTAAGGGCTTTATCAACATGTAACTATAAGACAGTTTAAAGAGACAAGTGTACATGTTAAGATAAAAAGTAACCAGATAGCATACTATCATATCGAGCAAGAAAGTCATCTCTATATATGTCCAAGCATCCAATATAATATACATCATCTGTACAATACTGGCCTCTAGGGCATACATACAACTAACAATCTCCTACTTGCACTAGGGCCAGCTGCTGTAGTATCGCATACCGAGCATCCCGAAGAGTCTCTCAAACTGTATCTGGGGAATGGCCTTCGTGAGTGGATCCGCCGTGTTGTTCTTCGTGTCAACCCTCCTGACCTCGATCTCCCGGCGATCAATTATCTCCCGGATCAGGTGATATCGCCTTAGAATATGCCTGGATCGCTGATGGGACCTGGGTTCCTTGGCCAAAGCCACCGCTCCATTGTTATCGCAATACAAAGTTATTTGATGCTCAATGGATGGAACCACTCCAAGTTCAGTAATGAACTTCTTGATCCAGACAGCCTCTTTAGCGGCATCGTCGGCAGCGATGTATTCAACCTCCATCGTCGAGTCTGCCATGGTTTCCTGCTTGGAACTCTTCCAGCTAACCGCCCCTCCGTAAAGGGTAAAGACAAATCCCGACTGCGACTTAGAGTCGTCCTTATCACTCTGGAAGCTCGAATCGGTAAAGGACTCCACTTGGAGTTCTCCGTTACCATACACCAAGAGCATCTCTTTAGTCCTTCGCAAGTACTTGAGAATGCTCTTCACAGCTGTCCAGTAACTCTCTCCAGGATCAGCTTGATACCTGCTCACTATACTTAGTGAGTATGCAACATCGGGTCTGGTACATAGCATCGCATACATGATAGAGCCTACAGCTGAAGCATAGGGTATCTCTTGCATGCGAGCTCTCTCCAAATCAGTCTTGGGAGACATCTCTTTGGAGAGAGTGACTCCAGAGATCGTGGGCAAGTTCCCACGCTTGGATTCTTCCATACTAAACCTCTTTAGTATGATGTCAATGTACCTGGATTGGGACAATCCCAATATCCTTTTGGATCTATCTCTATAGATCCTAATTCCCAATATGCAGGAGGCATCACCAAGATCTTTCATTGAGAATCTTTGTGATAAGAAGAGCTTGACCGATTGCAGCATAGGAATATCATTTCCTATCAAGAGTATGTCGTCCACGTACAATACGAGGAAGACAACCTTACTCTCTGCTATCTTCTTGTAGATACAAGGTTCATCTGGGTTTTTGACGAAATCAAACTCTTTGATAACGACGTCAAAGCAGATGTTCCAACTCCGCGATGCTTGCTTTAATCCATAAATGGATTTAAGCAGCTTGAACACCTTCCCGCTGCTCCCACTGTCTACGAAGCCCTCTGGCTGAGTCATGTACACGCACTCTTCTAAATCACCATGTAGAAAGGCGGTCTTAACATCCATTTGCCAGATTTCGTAGTCATGATATGCAGCGATGGCAAGTATGATTCGGATGGATTTAAGCATAGCCACTGGAGAAAAGGTTTCGTCATAGTCCACACCTGGTCTTTGACGAAAACCTTTTGCAACAAGTCTAGCTTTGAAAGTCTCCACTTTCCCATCTACACCAAGTTTCTTCTTGAAGATCCACTTGCTCCCAATGGGTTTTACCCCTTCAGGAGCAACATCCAAAGTCCATACTTTGTTGGTGTACATGGATTCCATCTCAGACCGCATAGCATCCAGCCATTTCACTGAGTCCCTACTCGTGATGGCCTGCTTGAAGCTAGTTGGGTCATCATCCTCCATAATGCAATCCTCGCTTCCACCATCCATGAGAAAACCGTAGTATCTCTCAGGTTGGCGAGGAACCCTACTAGATCGGCGGAGAGGCTGAGGTTCATTGGGAGCTGCTGAATCCTCTGGTTTCACTAAATCTTCAGTTTGAGTTTGTGTAGCCGGAATTTCTTCCAGTTCTACCATATCCCCACTAATTTCTTTTGCAAGAAATTCCTTTTCTTAAAAGGTGGCATGTCGAGAAACAAACACTTTTTGTTTCTCTGTATGGTAGAAAAGATATCCATGTGAATGTTTGGGATATCCCACAAACTTGCATAGAACTGACCGTGCATCGAGCTTGTCCGGATTTTGCCTTTTGACATAGGCCGGGCAACCCCATATCTTAACTCGTTTAAGACATGGTCTCTTCCCACTCCATATCTCATATGGTGTGGTAGGTACAGATTTAGTTGGAACTTGATTCAATAGGTATGCTGCTGTTTCCAGCGCATATCCCCAGAAGGAAATAGGTAACTCAGCTGTGCTCATCATAGAGCGCACCATATCTAATAGGGTGCGGTTCCTCCGTTCTGATACACCGTTGTGCTGTGGTGTATATGGAGGAGTCAGCTGAGAGAGAATCCCATTCTCTTTTAGGAAGTCCAGGAATTTATTGCTCAAGTATTCACCTCCTCGATCAGATCGAAGGATTTTAATACTTTTTCCGGTTTGGTTCTCAACTTCTTGTTTATATTCTCTAAATTTCTCAAAAGCTTCTGATTTGTGTTTCATCAGGAACACATACCCGAACCTAGAGAGATCGTCAGTGAATGTAATGAAGTATGAAGAACCATCCCTGGCATGTGTAGACATAGGACCGCATACATCACTATGTATCAGTCCTAAGAGTTCGGTAACTCTTTCTCCGTGTCCTGTAAACGGAGTTTTGGTCATCTTGCCTTTGAGACATGACTGGCAAGTGTCATAAGATGAAAATTCAAACGGATTCAAGTATCCATCCTTATGCAACTTAGCCAGTCGTGTCGCATTGATGTGACCCAGTCTACAATGCCACAAGAAGGATTCGTTCAGTTCAGAACCCTTCCTCTTGTGTGTGTTTGTTATGCTCAGAACTGTTGATTGATTTAGAACATAAATGCCATTGCACAACGTGCCTGATCCAACCAACTTTTGGTTACGGAAAATGTTCATAACATTGTCCTGTAATACAAAATTATATCCCTCTTTACTCAATAAAAAAACCGATATAATGTTGCATATCAGGTTCGGCATGTAATAGC
The DNA here is from genome assembly GCA_030015575.1 of Agapanthus africanus. Lineage (NCBI taxonomy): Eukaryota > Viridiplantae > Streptophyta > Magnoliopsida > Asparagales > Amaryllidaceae > Agapanthus > Agapanthus africanus. The sequence continues at coordinate 767,744,188 of JASDDO010000019.1, read as the reverse complement.
ATTCGTTCAGAACCAATGTATTACCAGTTGGTAACACAAGGTGATATTCCCCGACAGTCTTAGCTGCAACAATTGCACCATTTCCAACTCTAATGTCTTTATCACCTTCTCCAAGTTCTCTACCTTTTCTAAGCCCATATAACTGATTACATATATGGGATCCTGACCCGGTATCTAATACCCAGGAGGTAGGGCAAATGGAGAAACAGTTCTCTGTAACAAACACACCCGAAGAAAATGCATCAACATGTACTTTCTTCAATAGGGTGGCATGGGAATCCTGGTATTCCCCTATGTCATATTCATTCCTATAACTCTTATAAGAAAGAACGGAACCAACGTTCCCCAGCACAGTATAACATACGGGTTCGGTCAATACATCCATATTATTATCTTTGTTAGGGCATGAAATGGTCGCTACCTGGAGAGAGAGAGAAGAAAACACTTTAGCGTAAGCTCGTGCAAGATCAAATTGGTTATTATCTTATCTAATCAGGATGGCTCCCATTGGTTTTTATCAAATCTTCCTTCAAACCCTAAAAGGAAAGACTAGCCGGGATTAATTACACACTACAAGTTCGCCAATCTTTCAGCCAGGCCAGTGTCGGTACTTTGAGGGAGGTCCCCCATGCTTCCGCACGAACCTAATTAATGTAAACCTCGTTTTCCCAGAAGCGTAACCCCGTTGACACCTACTTGATCAGCTAATTGCAATGTGTAAAACTCTCCCAGGAGTAACTCTTACTCGTTGTGGGTATCGGGATACAACTATCTCATAGAAGGTATGCAATCTCATTGCAAATTTCAACACTTGAAATTCCCGATAATATTTTGCCCCTAGCGTCCTATGACCTTGACAAAGGCCAACAAATCATAGCATGGTAGTCAAGTTCAACCCGTCATTTCTTGATTGAATCAAACCCACCCGCACGGCCCTTGACAAAGGCCAACAAGGTCGTACGACTACCCTGAAACAATCTGCATCATATGCATAAGCAGATAATCACTATTCAGCTACCGCACACTACGCCTTGACAAAGGCCAACAAACGCAGCACGAATACTAAACAGTTCTTATCTGAAATGACGGAGGGCTACGACAGGTTTTTCTGAAAACCTATTGCGTAATGAACTTGATATCGTTGTAAAATCAAATGAAGTTTTGAAATGGAGTGATTTTGAGGCTTTTCTAGTTTTGCTAAAGGGGTCACTCCATGTGAAGGGATCGTCGGCCCTTTCCTCGTCGAATTAGGTGCGGGATATATCATATATATCACTGTGCAAAGCAGAAACTATAGAAGCAATCAAAAGCAGACCGAGTGTGTAGCATCTGCCAGTTATCGCTAAAGGAGTCACTCCCGGTGAAGGGATCTCGGTCCTTTCCTCATCGAATAAGGTGCAGGGTATCATATATACCGCTATGGAAAGCAAGAACTGTAGCTACCTGTTTTGTTTAAAATTTGATTCTACAACATCTTAGGTTTTTTTTCTTTCATTAATCACATTAATGAAGTCCCATCATTTAAGTCACCTAAACATCACAGATAAATACGACGTACACTTATGCCATCCGCATTCGCCTGGATGTCCCCTCGTGCACCGTTAGGTTAGGTAACTAACGACAGAGCAGGGCAGGGCTAGTGCGGGTGCAAAACATAAGTAACGTCTATATAATATATCATATATACTATATACTGTATCTATCACAGAACATCACATGATCACATCACAGATAAAGCAGTAGAAGAAACATATGAAACATTGGATATACTAGGACGTCCGTGTTTTCAATACGAGCCAGTATAAAACACGGATTCTACGGTCGTGATGAATAGCCAATCCCACACCCCTAGACCCCTACGAGAGCGGCAAGTAATCCTACATATTCTAGGGTTAGGAGACCCGGACTCGACTCCTCGAGTTGGTCTCCCACTGGACCCCAGAACCCGGTTACTTGTGCTCCCTTCCTTGGGTCTATCCTAATGCGGAAAAGTAAATAATATACAAAAGGTGACAACTTCCGCAACCTGGAAGTTCCCCAATAAAAGAATATTACATACAAGTTTTTACATGAATGAAAATGAAAAACACTCATCTTACATAAAAACCCCCGGCTATTCAAACACGGCAATCCAATATAACATATCCAGCAACACATAACATCACATGTCATCAACATAAGTAAGTATGCATACCCTAATTGTCGTTGACGTATAGCAACAAAACCGGTGATATCAACATACTACACTTACGGTCACAGAAAAGAAAGTGTAAAACTACAACAGTTGGAATCCGCAACCTCTTTAGACATCGCATGCCTAATCAAATGAAATACTTAGACATCACATGCCTAACAGTTATAAACCCCGCATTTTAGTCCCATTATCGAAAACTCTTTTCAATATCAAATGAGACTAAACCGCTAGATTTATAACATTCATTCAGTTATCTCATAACTGTTTGTGAATTCCAATTATTGTATCTCATTTCGGATAAATAGAATATATTAAACTTTCCGATCGAACATTCGAACACCCAAGTTTTCCCGAAACCGTTCAACACATGAAATAGGTTCAAAGACATTCACTTCATGCCTCAGTACCAACGGTCCAGCCGTAGAAGGGTCAAGCCAACGCCTCACATGTGGCACGCCGTACTGCCCCAAACCCGAAGGTTCAAAGGGCAGTTCAAGACGGTCACATAATCGAGTTAAGGTTTGTTGTCTTCTAGAGGGACCATCGCGTTACTTGCACTACTCAGAATGTCATTAAACAACGGAAAAGTCTAACAATTGGAAATTTCCGGGCAGGGGAAAGATTGGGTATTTACATCCGGTCGAACCTTTTAACATATTCTAAAATTATCCGGAAAAAACACATAGACCAAGTTTGATAATCCGATCGAATCTGCGATTCCCAAAGCAACCCCAGAATACTCAACTCTTGAGTCAAATTAAAAATTCCCAGAAAACTCAGCATCCAGAAATATGAATTACTGTGCAAAAAGGGGAGGATGACGTCATCATCTGGCCGCGGAACCGCCGCAGAATCAAGGCTTCTGCCGCGGTTCTGCCGCCGTTTGTACTGTTCATGAGTTCAATTTTGCACCGTAATTCTTGTAATTCCCTGCTGAATTTTTTAAGCATTTTTAATATGGAAAAATCCCAGATTTTAGAAAAAGTCCAGAGAGCATGAAAACGTTAGGGTTTCGGGTTCGATCGGGTTTCAAACATTGTCTAAGCATCGCCTAAGGCTCTAGCTAGGCTCTGATACCACTGAAGGGTTCCTAGGCACTCTCAAGAGGTCTCACAAAGCATCAAACATGCCAATTTCAAATTTTACGGGTGCCGAGAAACCCTAATACGGATCGTTAACTAGAAATTTAGGCTAAAAACTAAACTAGTTAACAATTTAACTAAAGGAGAGAGGCTACAACCTTTGTAGATCCGGTTCTCCACTTTCTTAGCTCCACGTAGGCGTCCTCTCACTGTCCATCTCGAATCCTAGACTCGATCGTCGGCTTCATCGGAAAAACGAGCGGGCAAGGTCGTCGGCTTCGTGCCGAAGATGATCTACGTCGAGGTTTCACAAGTTCAAGCTCTGACTGCACCAAGTTGTGAAACTTGTGAAGAAAACACCCAAAACCACTTGGCAAGAGGTAGAGGATGAAGAAATAGGAGGTGGGTTCACTTTAGAATTGGATTTCTCTCACTTTTGCTCAAGATGCCATTGTTGAAGACAAGGTTTTTGTTGAAGAAGAAGAAGGAGAAGCTTAAGAATATGATAAGTTTCTTATTTTTAAAATGAAACTAATATGAATACTTATCATATACTAACCATGGTCAAGTGTAGAGATTAAACTAAGGTTAGTTGGAATGGTTAGGGTTAAGGATGAGATAAGAATGGTGGACTTTGTCAAAGCTTCAAGAAGCTTCAACATAGAAACAAAATAAGCCACCATTCTTAATAATATCCAAAATGAATAAATAAATAAATAACTAAGTAAATAATCAAAACCCTAACCATTCATATAACCATGGTTTAATCTTTACATAAACCCAAGTGAGCAAGTATTATCAAACATGATACAAACAAGTGCACAAAAAATATATCACATATACAATATGCATCAAGTGAGAAAATCCTTTTAAAATGAACCAATACTAGTTAATGCAAAGCAATATATCAAATATATAATTATACATTAAATCATTAAATCAACACTTAATTTAACGATCCGGTCATATCGCATATAACCGACTAGTATCCTATGTATCGGCTTATCGAATCAATCCTTGATTCGATATCTAGGTTATATCGCATATAACCAATCGATACATTCATCGCGAGAATGAAATACGGTATCACATACACGCATTATTCTCGCTCCCGCACATATCTCATATGCACTCCTATTTCGTTTCGCTTGAGCCAGGAAACCTCTGTGTAGGACTCTAAAGACTCGTCAATACGCCGGTAGCAGATGATGATCATATCAAGCACCCACAAGCCGCAAGCGGTCTGCTAAACGTAACGGCCACCCGGGTATTGAGCGATCAGAAGATCGACGAGCAAGCCCGCTCACACTCCTGTGAATCCAACCAGTAACACTTACCGTACAGTCCGGTCTGTTCGTCTGATATGTCGCATATCAAGTCTAGGGGTGGTATACGTCAGACCCCAATAACCGATAAGTCGTGCCGATGTGAGGCTCATAACGGGTCGAGAAACTACTGGTAACACTTACCAGCAAATCTCTGATCAGCCCTGGCCAGGGACTTCCCTGTTACGGCCAATCGAGCACAGCGCAACATCAACCCCCAATACCGGGAGAGACGAAACCCCTCCTATCGCTCATTGCCTCCATGTGACTCGGGACTGTACCCAAAGACCACCGTTTTGCACGCCCTCATGGACGTGGTAAGGTGGAGATCAAAGCACAGTGGGAATCACACAAGACTCTATGACGATCTCGGGTCTACAGACTAACCTGTATAAGTGTCACCTGAGAACTGCCATCTGACGTGAGGTATAATACCATCTGGGAGTTCTCGACGAGTCCGTCCAGTGTACCCAGTCTCCACTGAGCACCCGTATACCATCTCTGATGTCAAACACCAATGGATATGGGATCATCCTTTGCCCATCTCATTGGTCGAGAAGTGTATACGCTAGTCTACACTGGTATATCGATGCCCTGTCTCGATACACCCACGACTAGGGACCTTGAAGGATGTACTTATGGACTACCATGTCCCCACTAGTATGATCTGCATCATAGTCCAGGTAGTCAAGTACACATCCTAAGGGCTTTATCAACATGTAACTATAAGACAGTTTAAAGAGACAAGTGTACATGTTAAGATAAAGAGTAACCAGATAGCATACTATCATATCGAGCAAGAAAGTCATCTCTATATATGTCCAAGCATCCAATATAATATACATCATCTGCACAATACTGGCCTCTAGGGCATACATACAACTAACACTTTTTTCGTTTGGCTTGCGTGGGAATCCTGATATTCCTCTATTCCTTGCTTAGTCTTATAACAGTCATAAGATAGAGTTGAACCAACGTTCTCTAGCCTAGTATAATAAGTGAGTTCGGTCAATACATCCATATTATTATCTTGATTAAGGCGTGTCATTGGTCGCTACCTAGAAAGAGAGAGAAGAAAACGCTTTAGCGTACGCTCTTTGCAAGATTAGATTGGTTATTATTTTATCTAATCAGAATGGCTCCTATTGTTTGTATAAAATCTTCCTTCAAACCATAAAAGGTAAGATTGGCCGGGATTAATTACACCCTACAAGTTCGGCAATCGGTCATCCAAGCAGGTATTGATACTCCGAGGGAGTTTTCCCATGTTTTCGCCTGGAACAAATTAAATAACCTCGTTTCCTCAGGGGCATAACCCCGTTAACATCATTCTTAGACACCTATTGGATTAGCTAATTGTAAAGTGGAAATCTCTCCCAGGAGTAACTCTTACTCGCAGTGGGTATCGGGATCCAACTATCTCATAGAAGGTATGCAATCTCATTGCAAATTTCAACACTTGAAATACCCAATATCTGTTTTTACCCCTAGCAACTTATGACCTTAACTACGGTCAACAAATCATAAGCGCTAGCCAAGTTCAACCCGTCATTTCGTGATTGAATTAAACCCACCCGCACAACCCTTAACTATGGTCAACAAGGTCGTACGACTACCTTAATCCAATCGCATTATATGCGGCCGATAAGCACTAATCGGCTACCACACACTACGCTTTAACTATGGTCAACAAACGTAGCACGAATACTAAATAGCACTTATCTGAAATGACGGAAGGCTATGACTGGTTCTGAAGAAAACCTTTAACGTCATGAACTTGATATCGTTGTAGAATCTAGTGATTTGAAAAAGAGCGGTTTTTGTAGCATTTTCTAGTTTTGCTTAAGAGGTCACTCCCGGTGAAGGGATCTCGTCTCTTTCCTTATCGAATGAGGTGCTGGATATTCATAATGGAATACCGCTATGCAAAACAAGAACTAGAGAAGCTATCAAAAACAAAATCGAGTGGGTTGTAGCATTTGCTAGTTTTGCTAAAGCGGTCACTCCCGGTGAAAGGATCTCGGCTCTTTCCTTATCGAATGAGGTGATGGATATTCATCAAGGAATACCACTATGCAAAGCAATAATAAGAGCTACCTTTTTGAAAAAATTTGATTCTACAACATCTCTAGGTTTCTTATCTTTTTATTAATCTCATTAACGAAATCACATCATTTAATGTTTCATAAACATCACAGAAAAAAATAAAAATAGAACGTACGCTTATGCCATCCGCATTCGCCACGGGGCCCCGTCATGCACCGTTAGGTTACTTAACTAACGGCGGAGCGGGGGCTGGACTAGCGCGGGTGCAAAACATAAGCAATGTTTATTTTATATTATATGTATAATATAGCATTCGTATCACGCAGTTATATGATCACATCACAGAACCAAGAAGAAGAAGTCAACATATGAAATATTGGATATACTATGAGGTCCGTGTTTTAAATTAAGCCAGTAATGAAAACATGGATTCCACTGTCGTGATGAATAGCCACACCCACATCTTTAGACCCCTATGAGAGCGGTAAGCAACCCTGCCAATTCTAGAGTTAGGAGACCAGGTCTCGACTCCTCGAGATGGTCTCCCACTGGACTCTAGAACCCGGTTACTTGTGTTCCCCGTCTTGGGTCTATCCTAATGCGGAAAAGTAATTAATATACATCAATGATGACATCATCCTCAACCCAAAAGTGTCCCAATAAAAGAATATTACATACAATTGATTACATGAATGAAAATGAAAAACTCTCATCTCACATAAAAAAACCCGGCTATTCAATCACGACGATCCAATATTACATATCACAGCAACACATCACATCTCATGTCATCAACATAAGTAAATATGCGTATCCCAAATGTCGTTGACATATAGCAACGAGATCGGGGATACCCCTTATATTACACTTACGGTCGCAGAAAAGAAATGAAAAACTACAATAATTAGAATACTCGTTTTCTTAGACATCATAAACCCGGAATATCTCATATTCTAAATTTCATGCCTAACCTATAAACATGCATTTTAGTCTCAAATTGAAAACACTTTTCAATAACTTAGTCGGGTAATTCAACAAGATTCCCGACTACCCGATCAAATTCTCGTCGGAAACTTTTGTAGATGGCCTCACCCCCGATACCGTCAACGAAGTGCACTTAGGCGGAACACCGTGGTCGCGAGCACCCGAGTGGATTCTTTTAGCAACCGGGTTCTCCTACAGTCACTTGGTTGGGGCTATGGGGCGTAGCTACCTAGTAAAGTTATTCGGCGAGTATTCGCATACGATACGCGATTGAAACGGAGTTTCGATCCAAATCGAAACTTCATCACAATCGATCAAAAAGAGGCCAAAACACTAGATTTAAAAAATACTAACTAGTAGTCACAAAACTAATTATTTCGGATTCTAAAAATTGTAACACATATCATCAAAATCTGGACAACATTTAACATTTCGATCGATTTATCGAACACCCACAAATTCCAAAGAGCTCGACAACTTGAGCCTCAATAAAAACATCCAGAAAGTGCCAAATATAACAATGGAGCAGCACAAGTAAAACTAACCTTAAACACCCAAAACTTGCAGCGGAACCGCGGCCAAACTAGGGTTTGGGCCGCAGTTCGCGGCGCTTTGAGGCAGTTAGGGTTTAGAATTTCTTGGGGCTCTATTAAAAACACTGCACGATTTTCTGCATATTTTTAATCACGAAAATTCCAACTTTTGAAAAAAGGACAGAAACTTGCTAAAACCCGGTATCGAAAATTCGATCGAATACTTTCACGTCACAAAGACTTATCCTAATGTTCTAGCTTGGCTCTGATACCATGATAGTATTTCCTAGCACCACCATAGGGTTAAAACCGGCATCGATCATGCAATTTTCAAAAAATCGGTGTGCTAAGTAACACTAGCCTAGAATCTAACTAGATTATTAGGGTTAGCTATGATGATATCACAAAATATACTAAGAGAAGGAGGCAACAACCTTTGTAGACTGTGTCCTTCTCTTCAAAAACTCCATGTAGTAGTCCATGCGACTCCACTAGGCTCCATCTAAAGTTGGATCGAGCTTCCTACGTGATCTTCGTGCCAAAGATGATCCACCCGAAACTCCGCTAATCCAAGCTACCTTTTCACTAAACTCTTTAGTGAAGAAAACACGCTATACTTAAGTGCTAATCAAGTGTAGGATGGTGAAGTATAGGGGTTTTGTTTGCTCACTAGGGTTCTCACAAGCCCTAGGGTTCACAACTCATGTGAGTGTTAGGTCTTGGAGGAGGTGAGGAGGAAGATGAAGAGAGCTAGAGAGAAAAGAGCTCAAATGAGGAAATGAACAACTCTTTAAAGAAATAATGAACCATGGCTCACATAATATCCTCACTCATTGAAGCATGGAATTTATTTCAATAAATAAATTGAACCATGCTTCAATAGTGCAAGCAAATGAATAAAGAAATATCAAAGCCATGCTTCACCCCATTCCTCATTTTCTACCTCATCATTTCCATTTCCAATAAATAGAAAATCCAACCATACTTCATATAATATATATATATATATATAAAGATAAGCAAATAATTAGTGATCAATAATATTAGTTAATATATAATAACATCAAATATAAATATATATCATATTATTAAATCAACACTTGATTCAATAATCCGGTTCTATCTCATATAACTGACTAATATCATTTATCTGTATATCACATTATCAAGTCAACACTTGATTCGATAATCCAGTTATATCACATATAACCTGACTGATAACACATAACTGCTAGATTACAATACGGTATCACATACTCGTATTTAATCAGGCCCACGCATATATCAACATATGTGCCCTACTACGTTTCGCTTGAACTAGGAAACCTCTATGTAGGACTCTAAAGACTCGTCAACACGCCAGCAGTGGGTGATGATCACATCAGTCACCCACAAGCCGTCAGCAGTACTAGATGGACGTAACGGCTATCCAGGTATTGAGAAATTAGAAAATCAACAAGCAAGCTTGTCCAAAATCTCATGAAGCCTATAAGTAACACTTACCGTACAGTCCGGTCTCTTCATCTAATATGTCGAATATCAAGTCTAAGGGTGAAATCATCAGACCAGACCCCAGTAACTTGATAAGTCATGCCGACGTATGGCTCATAATGGTTCGAGAAACTAATGATAACACTTACCATTAAATCTCATCAGCCCTGACCAGGGACATACTGTTATAGCCAATCGAGCATTGCGCAACATCAACTCCCTATACCGAGAGAGACGAAACCCCTCATATCTCTTACTGCCTCCATATGACTCGAGATTGTACCCAAAATCCACCTGTTTTCATGACTCTTTCGATCCGTGGTAGGAAGGAAATCAAAGCACAGTGGGAGCCACACAAGACACTATGATGATCTCGGGTCTACAGACTAATCTGTACCAGTGTCATTAGAGTACTGCTATCCGACGATAGGTATAGTTGTAACATTTTAGAAAAATAAAATATTATTTTTGGGAAGTTAAACAATTTAAATAATTAAAATAATAATTTCTATGAATATTATCAAGTATGAAAATTAGTTTTAATGAAAGGGTATAATTATATACCGATAAGTAGAAAATAATTTGGAAAATTAATATGAATCATGGGCTTTGAAAGTGTTTAGATTTATTTGGACACTATATGATTTTTTGTATACAATTAATTATATACAAGTTTATGTCTAAGCATGATTAATATCTACTAATTACGCATTAAGCTTAGTTAGGCATATGACAAGCACCATGTCATGTTTCAAAACACATTTTTGAATTTCTATGAACCATGGCATCTTGTTTTTCTTTTATATGTATATGGGTTTTATTTGCTTTTGGATTGAAAAAAGAAAAAGAAAAGAAAAGAATAAAGAATGTGGCATGGCAAGGGGTATGGGCAAGAGAGAGAAGAGAGAGTGAGGGTGAGGGGTTCTTTTGACCATGGCTCATTTCTTCACCTCATCTTCATCTTTCTTCTTCTCTTTCCTCTCACCATGGCTGCCCTCTCACCCCCACCTCCTCTACTTCCTTACAACACCCTCAAATCCACCTCAAAAACCTTATATCCCTTCATAAAAAGTGTGCACAAACTCCTCACATAGACCATGGTGGGATCATGACAAGATTTTGAGCTCTTGGGGCAACTCAAGAATTTTCTTGAGTTACCAAATGAGGTAATTTTTCACCATTAGCTTAGTAATTGAGTTTCTATAGCTTCTAGTTTAGTATAGAATTTGATACATCAAGGTTTAGTGATCTTGAAAAATTCCAAGATGAGGTTTTGAGGATCTCATGAGTTGTGATGGTGCAATTGGGTGTAATTGGTAACTACAAACCCCCCTTAGTATTAAAAATCCAGATCAAACCAGTGACTAACCCTAAAAATTGATTTAGAAACTTCCGTGTCAGTTTTGTGTATAAATTGTGCCTACAGGGAATCTGGAGTGACCTTAGACATTTACAAGAAAAACTAGCAATCCTATTGACCTAGATTGAGCACTAGGAGACCACCCAAAGAAGTCGAAACCATAACTCCCTACTTTGGCCGAGCAGGTTGGATTTTGGGGGTATGTCACCGGGTGAATTGTAGGTAATGGTGTCTAGGTTGGTTCTATAGCTCACATACCTAATATACTATCCCACTGTATTACTTGTTTAGCATAATTTCACTAGACCAAAAATCTGGGACCAGTTTTCTAAGTTTCTGTTTTGGTTTCATTGTTGTTAATGACTTGAATTTTGGATTTGGTGTGCTGTCTCAGTCACTTGACGTTTGTACGTCGATATCGGGAGGAGTTTGCTTATTCTTGCATGCGTAGACCATAGGTTTTAACCTATGTGTGATTCGTGTGCCATTTTGGTTTTCGTGCGCGATTTATGTTTACGATGCTATGTGTTTACATATGTAGGCACCTTCACATGGACTTCGGACGACGATGAAGAGCATGGCAACATCGACTTCAGCAAGCAAGGATCAAGATGAGTAGATGTATATCTACATGGGAAGTTGGGTGGATGGCGTATAGCACCCCCGCAGTTTCATAGCGTAGCATGCGAATATGTTATATATGTGTGTGTGTGTGTGTGTGTGTGTGTTGTGAGACGTGAATAATTAGCAAGAAAGGCCTTAGGAGATCATAGGTTAGATTTAGCGTAATTGGAAGAAAGTGTTGTTAGTTTAGTTTCTTAGTCGCAAAACCCTAGAGTAAAGGATCACACACACAACATGCACACACGTGAAATGTTTGGGTATATATGTGTGTGTGTGTGTGTGGATGCGTTGGTACATATATATATATATATATATATATATATATATATTATACACACACACACGGATGATGAGGATAACATATGATACTTGGAGGTGAGTCGATATGATCGGGCATGATGCCGTGAGATCGGTTATGTGATTTGGGTCGTGTTATGATATACGACATGATATTATAGTGGATCGATGGGCAATATATTTTTATTCACATGCGGATATATGTTTGATGGTATCGGATTGTACTAGACTTTAGAACGGTACCCCAAATTCAGGATATTATGATAATGATACCATATGAATAATGAGGTATATGTGATATTTGACCCGTACCCCGATTATGGGATGTCGTACGATGGATTTTACTGTACGACATATAAATATGATGATTGATCCGCACTCTTGACTCAAGGATGTCGTACTATGTATTTTACCGTACGTGACGCTATTGAGGCGAGATCGCCGACTATTAAATATATCGACTCGGAATTTAGGTGGATTTCTTACCCTTTCGACTATTTTCTTAGTTTAGTCTTTTAGTTGATTAGGAAGATGTTAGGCCAGGCTCGAGTCATACCTATTTTCAAAAACTAACGAATCATGAGTATTTTCAAAAGACAACTTGAGGGATATTACGGATTTTCTTCAAAGGACATACCTTTTCTTAAAAACACCGTAGCCCCTACGTTCTAAAAACTACGATTCGTGCTATTTCAAATGCCAAGACCGTATGACTCGTATATAGAAATGTATATTCTTAAATGTTGCGTTTACTATTCATTCGTCGTTATATTCATGTTACATGTGTTTCCTTAACTATTATGATATCGATTGTTAGGACACCGGCACCAGTATCGATGCTGCGTATGTCCATGAACACTTGCTTGCCGACTCACACAAATCATCATCGGTAATTATCATGTCACGTAGACTTTAGAGAATATTACTTCATTGATATAACTTTCTTTAATATGCTAGTTTAGATATTGCATTTCTTACTTAGATACTTCATGCATATATTCATTTGTCATGCAATATTATAGGGCTTTATGCCGGTAATTCACTGGTTATTTACTCTAGAGTTTGGGGTTTCGGATTTTCCATGAGATTTCTGGATTTGGAGAAACCGCAAGGATTTTATAAACTCATTATCATTTCTAAAGAATGAAATTTATGGTTTTCTCAAGATATGATATGAGAGGTGTCCACCATGAGTTTTCTCGGTTCTTGAGCGGTATCATACACCCGATTCAAGGAGGAGGATGAACCGTCTGCGGGTGCATGGTGGACCCGGTGCGGTACCCCGTGGCAAGATGGTCACAGGATGGCATTGAGCCCGGCAGGGGAGCACTACCGACCGGTTATTTGTGACGCAGAGGATATCCGGAGGATACCGACGTAGTCTTGAGATTTGATGATATAAGCCGGACCGGATTGCCGTAGCCCAAGATATTGAGATTTGATGATATAGGCCGGTCCGGATTGCCGGAGCCCGAGATATTGAGATATTGAGATATTGAGATATTGGGATATATATTTTGTGTCGATGCTTGACACGGATTCTCTGTTGATTTCATTGATGATACTTCGGTTTTTATACAGAAATCTCACTGAGATAAGAAAACAGTTTTCTCGTACAAGATGTATTTTACTTTCATTCTTAATACATTCGTACATCATATATGTAACATGTTGCTACCTGAAGCACTGACACAAGCACTTGGTATTTCACTTATGTTTAGATGATTACCCTTGCCATTATTAGATACTTCAGGTTGTATTTTATGAGTAAGTTATTGTATTACCTAGGAGAGAGTCATACATGAGATTTCTTCTCGGTGATGTTTTCTACTGATTAGTTGGCAACTCACCCCCGTTGTGCCACAGTTTCTTGCAGGTTTAGCCGTACAGGTTCCATGGTGGCTTTGCTAGCACACCGTTTCCTTCCGAGTGATTGATTTTGGTAGGTGGGTTCACTTGTTTCGTGACCACCATTGTACTTTTATTTATTCAGTTGTATCTAGTAAACTCCATCAACCAGACTTGTATATTTGATAGACTTAGAAGACTAGTTGTATATTCTTTCGACCTTAGAGTCACGCGCTTATATTATTATAGTTCTTCTCTAGTTTTCTTGAGGATGTTGGTTTTCTTTCTGAGTTTTGATCCTCGCCCTTCGGCATTGTATATTATATTGCTTGCATGGTTGTTTCCGCCAATTGGCAAAAAGCTAGCTCCCGCTTGGGAATGCCTCTTCATTATTGTTATGATTATTCTTGTTTTGTACCCGTTTGGGGCCAGTTTTTACAAGGGATACTCTGCCGAAATTTTTGGAAATACTTGATGCTTTTAAAATGATTACTACGACTTTAGTTTGTGAAAATCACCTTCTTTAAAATAAGTTTTCATTCACTCCTTCTTTTAAATGGTTTAGATTTCTGGGCTTTTGGCATACTTGAATTAAGTGGGGTCCTATAGACTTCACACGATTCAAGTGCCAGTCGCGTGCCATTTCGGGTCGTGACAATAGTACCATCTAGGAGTTCTCGGCGAGTCATGTTCGGTGTACCCATTATATAATGAGCAGCTGTGTACAATCTTTGATGTCACACACCAATGGTTGTAAGATCAACCATCGCCCCATACAGGGTCAAGAAACATATACACTAGTCTACTCTGGAATATTGATGCCCTATCTCGATATTCTTTCGACTATGAACAATTGAAGGATGTGCTTTTGGACTACCCAGGTCCCAGTAGTATGATCTGCATCATAGCCTGGTAGTCAAGCTAACATCCTAAAGGATTTATCAACATATATAAGAGAGACAGTATAATAATACCAGTGTACAAGTTAAGATAAAGAGCAACCAGATAGTATACTATCATGTCGAGTAAGAAAGTCCTCTATATATATGTCCAACCGTCAACTATATCATACAATAATGGCCTCTAGGGCATACATATTCCTAACAGGATTCATATCTTAACGATGATAAGGTATATAGAGCAGTTCGGCTGATACTTAAAACCAGAATCTGGACAAACTCAAGGCATGTCGCATTAATGGCAGTTTGTGGGTTATCTCGGGCATTGACGAGGGTTAACATTCTACCATCTGGAAGATCAATAGTTATATTGTTCTTGACTCGCCACACTTTTAGTAAAATGAATTCTTTTCAGACAACATTAGTGGGAGTATGGTAGAACTGGAAGAGATTCCAGAACCACAAACGATTACTGAAAATTTAGTAGAACCTAAGGATTCAATTGGTTTCGACAATCCATTAGCCACTCCGCAGATTTGGTGGGTAACCTCAGTCACCCGAGAGGTACTTCGATTTCCTAAAAGACGGTGACAGGGAGGTTCTTGATTACCCAAACTTACTACTGTTGCTGTTATAGACTATAAGGTCTGGCAGGAGGATTAGTATAACGTCGTTCTAAATTAGCTTTAGAAGTGCACGTGTATATGACTCTACCAGAGGATTGTTGCAGTCAGTGGGAGCACAAAAAGCATAGTGGGAAAGTAGCTTATGTCTATTTATAGACTAAAGAAAGTACAGCAAAGATAGATCATCTAGTTTTGATATGACAGTAACAGATTTTGACTTCATTAGAACAACAGATGGACCTGGTAAGAAGGTAGTAAGGAGAGATGTCCTGGTATCTGGATGACATGCTCTTGATAGGAAGTGATATTCCTATACTACAATCAGTTATACTGTGGTTGTCACAAGGATTTTTCTCCACATAGGATATGGATAAAATATCAAGGATTCTGGTCACTAGATCTGTGGTTTTAGATCTAGATTTGGGAAGTGTCCCAATTCGGGTACTTTGACACTATTCTAAAGTGTTTTAGAATGGACGACTCCTGGCGTGGTGGTGTACCCACAGGTGATAGTGTCATCCTCTCTAAATAGATGTCTTCTAGATTGACGAGGAGTGGGATTTGCATGATTGGCATATCTCTTGCTTAGGCAATTGAGTTAATCATGAAATGTCAAGTACAACACCAGATATTGATTTTGCACTGGCTGCAATAAGTATATATTAAACCAATCCTGGAGAAAAATTGGGAAGCAGTTATGAATATAAGTGGATGTTCTTGGTGTATGGTAACGGCAGCCTCCTTCAGGAGGCGGTTATCATTTTAGGCTTCCAAGGTGACCTGGATGACAGAGTGGCTGTCAGAGTTATAGTTTTCCCTCTATTAAGGAGCAGTATGTTGGACAGATGGTCCAAGCAGATACTGTGAAAGGTATGGTGCAAGATATTGATTAAATTCAGTGCACAATACGGTCTAAGAAGTTTGTTGGATTTGGAGTTCATTTGTGAACTGGGTCCCATCAGATATCCAGACAAATTCTAAGACAGGTGTTGCTCATTTCGGAAAATAGTCTTTCTCCGTGAAGTTGAGATATAGAGAGATAAAGATAGAAACATTGGAGCGGATCCACTCACTCGGGCTATTTCTCGAATGCAATAGTTTCGTAAACGAGCTTTGTGAGACTGATCGGTAGAGAAGTTAGGTATTGGGTAGCACACGAGCTGTGAGTATGCGACACCGCAATAATTAGCCTTAAGTGCAAGTGGGAGATTGTTGGCTATAGTAACCTCAAGTCAATTATTGTAATCGCAGGAACGCGATTGTGATGATTGAGGGAGGACCTATATGGATAGAACAGTCTTACTCGAGATGATAGTATAATATCCGGTTTGTCTCTGTCATCACGTACATGCAATATGTGCTATTACAGATCACTATTACATGTTGATAGAGCTCATAGAATTCTTTCTTGACTACCAGCATTATGATGGCGATCATATACGTGGTAGCTGGGTGGTCGATAAGCACATCCTTAAATTTCCCTAGTCGAGGGAGTATCGAGACTGGGCATCGATACTCCGGAGTAAACTAGTGTATACTTATCGAGACCCCGACGAAGGGCGGTGGCCGGTCTCACAAGCAATTGGTGTCAGTTAGTGACCTAAGATAGTATACAGGTGCTCATTGGGTTATGAGTACACTGGACGGACTCATCGGGAACATGCTAGATGGTATTATACCTATTGTTAGATGGCAGTTCTGAGGTGACATGTGTACAAGTTAGTCTGTCGACCTGAGATGGTCATTTGTCTCATGTGAGTTCCCGTTGTACTTTGATTACTACCCTACCATGGGTCAAAGGAGTCGTGCAAACAGGTTTTAGTTGGGTACAGTCCCGAGCCATATGGAGGCAGTGAGTGGATCATCGGGGATTCGTCTCTCCTAGTATTGGGGGTTGATATCGCGCAGTGCACGGGTGGCCATCACCGGAAATCCTTGGCTAGGTTAGAAGAGAATTACTAATTTGGATCAATAGTTTCTCAGTGGGTGATGGGCTTCATACCAACACGAAATACCACGTTATTGGGGGTCTGACTTTATCCACCCCTAGACTCGATATGTGATACTCTTAGACGAACAAACCGGACTGTACGGAGATTGTCACTGACATGCTCAGCAGGGGTTCAGATGAGTTTTCCCGTCGGCCTTCCTTTCGTTCAATACCTGGGTAGCCATTACGTACAGCTAGTGTCGCTGACGTGCTTGTGGTTAAACCCACTGCCAGCGTATTAACGAGTCTTTAGAGTCCCACACAAAGAGCTTCCCTAGTTCTGGAGAAATATTGAAGTAGCCGTATTGGATACGTGCAGGGTTCCGATCGAATAAGTGTACTAGTTATCCGGACTTTCGATCAGACGGTTGATAATACTAGCCGGCTCGGATTTGAGCCGGATTATTAAATCAGGTATGTTTCCCCCAATCAGAGCAAATCTCTGTTCAAATTTTGAAATTTGAAATGAAGCAGCGCTTCATAAAAGCGCTCGCGCCAAGAGCACCAGCGCTAAGAGTCAAAGATTTTGAGGCAGCGCTCACGTGCAAAGCACGAGAGCGCTCGCGCCAAGAGCGCCGGAGCTAAGAGTCAAAGACTCTGAGGCAGCGCTCACGTGCAAAGCACGAGAGCGCTGGCGCCAAGTGCGCCGGTGCTAGGAGTCAAAGACTCTGAAGCAGCACTCACGTGCAAGGCACGAGAGCGCCAAGCGTTAGAACTAAATGTTCTTCACCGTTGGATCAAAAATCCAACGAAGATGATAAATCATCAAATTACCAGAATAAAATTCTGTTGAGAAAATACTCCTCAAATCTTTCCAAACAAGAAAAATTATGCTCTGTAAATCAGAGCACCGTTGGATCAAAGATCGAATGGTGATTAAAAATCACAAAGATACAGAATAATCTCTGTATGGGAAAATAATTTCCCAATCTTGTTAAAAACAAGAAGATTGTCTTCTGTAAAATAGAAGACCTAGGATCAAAGATCCAACGGTGAGGAAATCCCCAAATCATTCAAAGAAAAGATCTCCTTAACTGATTCAACAAATCAGCCTCCACTATATAAAGGCCCCAAGACATCAGGTCTTCAAGAGAGGAACCCCCCTAAAAACTTCAGAAAAAGAGAGAAAAACTCCCCATAGGTTTAAAGTTCTTTCATAAAAGAAAAAGAGAAGAGCAAACTCTAAGAAGAAGAAATTTTCTTCAAGGTAAATAAAAAGAAGAGAGACTATAACATCTCTTCAATTTTTGAGAGTTTAACTCTCCCATCATAAGAACTCGTTCTTTTTATAGATCACAAATCCATAAGACAAGATCTTTCACAAAAAAAAATAAAGAGATCATAGTATCTCCTCATAAAAAAGAACTTAGATCCATGAGACAAAGTCTCTTATAAACAAAGAATTTAATTCTCACAGCAGAAAACTAATCAGAGCTGCCAAAGAAGCACTCCAATTTAAAGAAGCGCCTAAGCGCTCCAAGACAGGCGCTCAGCGTCTCCAGCGCTCCTAGCGCTCCAATTCTAAGAAGCGCCTCAGCGCTCCTAGCGCTCCAATTTAAAGAAGCGCCTCAGCGCTCCAAGTCTAGCGCTTAGCGCCAAGCGCACCACGTGCTCCTCACGTGGGCGATATTTTATAAGGATCGCTCTGTACTTATTGGTTGGCGCTCAACGCCAAGCACGCCACGTGCCACTCACATAGGCGCTGCTTTTATAAAGAGCACTCTGCACTCATTGGTTGGCGCTCAGCGCCAAGCACGCCACGTGCCACTCACGTGGGCGCTGCTTTTATAGAGAGCGCTCTGCACTCATTGGTTGGCGCTCAGTGCCAAGCGCGCCATGTGCCCCTCACGTGGGCGCTACTTAATAAGGAGCGCTCCGCACTCATTGGTTGGCGCCAAGCGCTATAATGAAGAGTGTCTAATACTCAGTAAAGGACAAAAAGAAAAAGGGGTATCAAACCCAAATCAATGTTCAACATTATTGATTAAAAAAGAGGTCAGCCTAAACAAATGTTCAACATTTAATTCAAAATGAGTGGACCAAGTACAAACAAGTGTTAAACACTTTATTCAGAACAGAATGGACTGGGCCCAAGTTGGCCATGAATCTTTAGCTCAGACCAACCGAGCCCATGTGCTCACAATTTCCCTAATTGGTCTTAATACCAAATTAGATCTCTCAACCAACATTGGTTCAAGGGTACATCTCTTCATACCTCTGATACACGTCGCTGTAATTCTTCAGCGTCTTCAGAGAGATGGTGGGTCCCAATAACCAATAATTTTTGGTGCATCCCCAAACGGTTAAACCAAAATCATACAGACTATGATATCTTTAAACCAGACTACGATGTCTCTAAACCTTACGGACCGTAATGTCCTTAAACTAACTACGGACCGTAATGTCCTTAAATTAACTATGGACCGCAACGTCCCTAAACTAAACTCTATAGACTATGACGTCTTTAAATTATGGACTATGATGTCCTTAAACTCCACGGACCGTAATGTCCTTAAACTAACTATGGACCGCAACACCCCCAAACTAAACTCTATAGACTATGACGTCTTTAAACCATGGACTATGATGTCCTTAAACTCCATGGACCGTAATGTCCTTAAACTAACCATGGACCATAACGTCCTTAAACTAAAACGATAAAGCCCAAATGCTCTTTCGCTGGATCTAAATGATCCTAAAACCCTGTTAAGTAGATCTTAGTCTAAAATTAGACTAACGTATCCTTAACAACCATTTAAGTCGATATTAATTTCGAACGACATTAACGGTCCTTAAATCAATCCAACTACAGATCCCTCAACTGACATTGGTTCAAGGGTACATCTCCTCACACCTCTGATATATTTTTTTGTAACTCTTCAACGTCTTCGGAGTGGTGGTGGGTCCCGATAATCAATAAACCCAATGGACCGCAATGTCCCTAAACTGAACCCTACAGACTATGATGTCTCTAAACTAGACTATGATGTCTTTAAACTCCACGGACTATGATGTCCTTGAACTTATGGGCCTCAACGTCCCTAAACTAAGACGATAGAGCCCAAATACTCTTTCGTTGGATCTAAATGATCCCAAAATCCCGTTGAGTAGATCTTAGTCTAAATTATAGTAACGTATCCTTAACAAACGTTTAAGTTGATCTTAATCTCAATGAGATTAACGATCCTTAAACCCAACCCAAACCCAAATCTAAGAAAATACAGATTTGGACTAATCCACGCCCTACGGGCGACAACATAAATTAGTCTCCGTATACAGTCCACGGGCAACCAAAAACAAAACACACACACGACACGAAGTGACCATTTGGAGAAGGAGAAAGTGGTTACCGCGATGCGGTAGCGTAATTAACTGCCGGGGCTTGCACCTGCAAGGAAGAGCGTCCCCACAATCAAAAACCCTTCACAATAAGGGGGAATCTGATGAAGTCTGCTACATCAGCCGCATCTGTCTAAACCTCCGATACACGGTGCCATAAATCAACTTGGCATCTTCGGAGAGGTAGACGGATAAAACCCAATAGCATCTGCCCCCAAATTCAGGCAAGGCGACCTACGCGGTTCCGTCTCTGTTTTCGGCGGAGAACAGATTCTGACATACCTAGTGGGACCTTTTTCCTCTTTCCACTCCACATTTCGTGTGTCGTATTTCGCGAACGAATCGTGGTTTGATATGGTTGTCCCTGAATTCGAGGTACTAAGATTTGGTGTCTTACTCCGTGCAGAAGAAAAGAAGATCAATAGCCTCCAACTGCACTAACTGCAACAGCAACTCCCGCTCCGCCCCAACCGGAGGAGTGACTTATGGGCCTCAAGGGGCCTCCATCTTCGCAATGCTGGTGGAGCAGGTGACACAGGCCACCACGGGATTATTCTTTGGGACCATGCTCCTACCAATGAGCTTCAACGCCCTACTGCCGTCGTAAGAAGCTCTGAAGAGGTCAGTCTTTGATCGGCTTACAACTACCGCGGCCCCTCTCAACGGGTCGCCCAAATCCAGTGCCTCAGTTTTCAGCAAAAAGGGCCAAAGCTCAAGTGGGCCCGCAAAAAATCTTACAATACCTAAAGGAGTTATCCCAAAGAGGATAGCCATGCCGGCTCCAATAAATGAAATCATTAGAGAGGCTTCTCCTGCTAAGGGATCGGTCTTCACTAGACTATCCGCTCCAACTCCCGCTTCAGGCGAGATCACCAAAACTGTTTCCCCTGCCCAAGGGTCAGTCTTCGACAGGTTGGACGCTTCCTCTTAGCGGACGTCAGTCTTCGATAGGCTGGCACCAACAGCAACCCTCCACCAGAATAGGGGGTATGATTAAGACACCCCCGTAACTGAACCGGTCCCATCCGCATGACATGCTCGCTGCCGCCACTGGCACCGAGTAAGGAAAACCGGGGGCAGCTCTCCTTCCGGACTGACTCCACCATCTCCAATGGTGGAAATTAATTCTGTTGTTCCAACTGGGAACAACTTTGAACCACTCAAGAGGGTGCGCAATAACTCTCCGACAGCCGTGCTAAAAAGATCTCCTCCACCTGTGGAAAATGTTACAAAGGTAGAGCCAGAACAGCCCCCTCAGCGGCTGTCCTCCAAAATCCATAGGGTCTGGCAAAGGGTCCATGACTCTGTGATTAACCAAGACTACTCCCGCCGACCAAAGAAAATGAAGGTTCGGCAAGAGAAGGAGCACCCTGTCGTACCAAAATGTGTCATCTACTTGGGTGCCCGCTGCAACGGC
This sequence comes from Agapanthus africanus, assembly GCA_030015575.1. Lineage (NCBI taxonomy): Eukaryota > Viridiplantae > Streptophyta > Magnoliopsida > Asparagales > Amaryllidaceae > Agapanthus > Agapanthus africanus. The sequence continues at coordinate 767,722,133 of JASDDO010000019.1, read as the reverse complement.
CCCCTCAACTTCGATTGCCCACAAAAGAAGAAGGCCTGATAAGATCCTTGTGTCTGCGAAAAATCTCAAAGGCACTGAATCCAAACGCCCCAAGTCTGGGGACATGGTAGTGGATACCGTTTATATGGATTTTGTAAAAGAGGAAAGTCTTGCTTCTACGGGTCATCGACCGCTCACACGGTCTGTGACGAGAACTCAAGAGCAGCAACAAAAGATCCAGGAGATGCTGACAACCATGGCCGCACTCACTGGGCTAAAAGTATGCCCGGAGACATCGTCGGGGCAGCGCCAAGAATAGGAAACTGACGCCAAATTCCTCTGAAGAATGCTCGAGAGGAAATACAAAGAGGCCGCGGAACAAGTGGCCAACATAAAACAAATGGCGCTACTATTCCAAGACATGGTCGGGATGATGATTCAGCCGGATCCTCCAGCCGAAGATCCTCCAGTAATAATTGAAGACGATAGAGGGGAGACATCGAACCATCTTCCGGCCTCTTCAACTGCGAAGGAGGAAACAATCTCAAAAAATGCGCTCGATGATTATATAGCTCAACAAATACGAGCTCATCAAGCGAACGAAGCCGTTGGCCAAGTCGTCGGAACTGGGCGATCATATCCGGGCTGGTACGATCAGATTAAATACCCGCCAGGATACACGATTTCTAAGTTCCACATATACAAGGGGACAGGCAATCCCCATCAACATGTCGCTCAGTTCAGGGCTCTGCGCGGCAACACTGGAGGTGACGATAAGCTACTACTTCGCCAATTCGTCGGCAGCTTAGCGAAGACGGCGTTCGAATGGTATTCAGAGCTTCCCAATGACTCCGTCAAAACTTTTACGGAGATGGAATTGCTATTCACCCAGTGTTTCGTAAGCGCTAGCGAACGTAGCCCAATCACGGCGTTGATCAATGCCAGGGTGAAACCAGGCGAAACATGGGTTCAGTATGCGATACGGTAGCGGAACTTATGGTCGAAATACGAACAACGCATCGAAGAAGCTCCTACAGTAGGCATGTTCATGGGTACCCTTGATCCGCAGGAGACCATATCCCAGTTCATGATATTTATCAAGCCGACCACTTTCCAAGCCTTGATTGACAAGTTGGCCCAAATGGATCAGATGGGTCATAGACCGTCTTCTTCGAAAACAGAGTCTCGAAATGAAAAGGGGAAAGGGAAAGTGACCTTCGTCGCCAATGCTCAGCAGCAGCCCAGTGGTCCAAAACCAGCTGATCACCAAGACGATAGACCGCGATTCTTTAACGAGAAGCTAAAACGCCCTTATTCATTTTCCCAGGATAAAACGAGGAGACTGTTCGAGCTGGCGGTGTGTAATAGGCTCATCACCCTACCAGATCCAAAACGCCCACTGGAGCCCGGTGACGTCAACAGTCCCAACTATTGCCCCTACCATCGAACAAAAGGCCATCCAATCGAAGATCGCTTTGTCTTCAAAAACTGGATTGAGGACCAGTACCAGCAAGGCAAATTCGCATTGTCTGAAAACTGGAGGGTAAACCCGCCACAACCACATGCTCCGAAAAAGATAGACACGTCGGGGGAATCATGCTCATTTATAGAAGAAACCCCATGGGAAGTTGTTCTTTCGACAAAAACTAAAAGAATGCTGAAAGATCTCCAAGCATGTCCAGCGATTAGGTGGAAGAGCCCGCTGGAGCCCGATATTATTGAAGGGATGCTGAAGCTGCGCCCAACGCTGAAAGTTGGTGAAGGTGGACAAAACATTCAAGCCAAGCCTCTAAAGTCTTTAAAGAAGAAGAAGAAGGTCAAGAAGCCTATCCAACCCGAAGACAGACGTACAGGTTTGCAGAAATATATTGATGCACTGGAAGAATATAACCAGAAGGAACGGACCCCAATCACGTTGGATGAATTCTTTAAGCATGTTCTTGGGAATGAAGTCGATGATGCTGATGAAAGAGACAATTGTTCATATCAGATTTTTGCATTTTCATACCGCCCAATTTTTATCAGATTGCATATCGGTAGATACTCTTGAGCCGTGTTTGCTAGTCAATTGCAGGATACAGGTTCTCGGTTCTAAAACGGTGAAATTCATGGAAAACACGATAAAATCCGGGTTCCTGCCAACCACAGATAAAACACGGATCTCCGCTCTTTATCCGTTGTTGCCACACACCAGTTTAAGTGACAAAATGTCAAATCAATGTCGTTTTCATGCACAAGGCTCAATGGCAGCACAAGATCCAAGAAATCTACGCGGAGCTCAAGGAAATCATGACAAAAAGTCCACATCAAATCACCTTTCCCTCAACAGAAATTCTGGAAAAATCGTGAAGAAAATCGGAGAAAAGATATATACCAGAATAAAGGTCCCACAGAACCAGGAAAAGCCCCAAAAACTTAAGACCTAATTCCTCTATATGGCCGCGGTTCCGCGGCCTAAGCATGCTTAGGCTGCGGTTCCGCGGCCGTACTGGCGCCGCAGACGAAGATTTTCCAGGGGTGTTTTGGTCTTTTTATTTGTGTTCTGGTGGTTGCCCTAGGTTTTCATTTTTCAGCCTATAAATAGCCCAGAATTTTGTGAAGGAAAGGGTGCATATTCTTGTATTTTTCTAGGTTTAGAATACTTGTTTCTTCTTCCTCTTCTCATCTTTTCTCCATTAAAACTTGTAATGAGCTTTGTGAGTGAAGAATGATGAATAAAGAAGACTCTTTTGCTATTATATCTTGTCTTGTTCTTTTATAATTGCTTGTAATTTTAATTTGTTAACTTAGTTGTTGTTATTTCTTGTTGTTTCTTTCTTTTCTCTTTTTCTTTATCCTTAAAACAACCATGATGCTTACGCTTGATCCTTGCCAAGGTAAGGTCGCAAATAGCTAGTTGTTATCTTCTAGTCTCTTTCTTTCTATCTTCCTCTTTTGTTTTGTTTTCTTTTCATTATGATGTGTGAGTAGTTTCATACTTGTTAGGGTAGGATAAGGGAAGTTTGAGAGAAGGAAATCTCTCTCACTCTTTCCTTGCCCAACAACTTAATTCGACTCCCGTTAATTGAACCACAATCCGCTCCTTACGGCACCCTATCTTACATGATAGCGATGATTCCGTAGTGAGACCGGTTGTGGTTGAATTAACCGGAGGTTATGGCTAAGAGCCAAGAACGGACGGACAAGCACCAAAAGGAAGAACTTATGCGTTGGAAAGCCTAGCTTATACTCGCAAGTTCCTTCCTAGTCGTGCTAATCCCCGTTGTTGCCGATTACCGTAACATCGATATTAAGAGTGGCAACGAAAGAGGTGAGCGACTCCTAACTCAAACTAACATAATCCTAACCCTAACAAGCTCTCTTTACATATCACTTTAACACTTAATTAATCACAACAAAATCTGGAAAACTGGACTTAACTCGTTAAAGCACATAGAAAAAGATTCCCATCTCCCTGCGGACGACCCGTACTCAACCGGCTAGCTACGAGCGAAACCGTCTTGATTGCGGTAATTAACTAAACTTGAACACGCAGAATCCTTACCAATCAAATGGCGCCGTTGCCGGGGAGACGGTAGTTTATTTCTTTGTGTAATTTCGGGTTAACTTGTGAATATAAATATAACCGAAAAACAAAACAAAAAAATATACGTTGTAAAAAAATCATCTTGTTATTTTTGATTAGTTTTTGTGCAAGTGTGCAGGAAAATACGAAGTTCGAGTTCAGTGGCCAAGACGTAGAATATACGGAGTTCAAGTTCAGTGCCAAAGACGTGGGAAGATAGACCCACATTTTGCGGCTACACCGCGACAGACAAAACGAAGCAAACGGTCTACTTTAAGATTCTGGAGCAGTTCCAGTGAGCAAATCCATATTCAGGGTCTTAAAAACAGCAGAGGACACCCAAAACAGCCCAAACCAGAAAACTAAAGTCCCAATTCCCCAGAACCGCCGCGGAACCGCGGCATAACCAAGCTTAGGCCGCGGAACCGCGGCCACTTGGTGGATTCAGGGTACCATTTTCTTTCTGTAAGTCTTTCTCCTCTCTCCCACTCCTCTGGACTCCAATAAACTGTGTTTTCTGCAGCATTCTTTGCGCAAATTCTCTCCCCCTTCCAATAAACTGTTCTTGTGCAGGATTCTTTGCGCCACGCTAAAAATAAAAATTGTTTGCAGTTGATTTGTTACCGCTTTGCATTCTTTAATACGGACTTAAGGGGCTTGAAACCAATTCAGATTGGGTGGGAATTTCATCACCCTTCCCAGGACCCCAAAAATCACAAAAGCATATGCATTGTCCATTGTAATTAAAAAATACTAGACTGCAGCCCTAAGGACTTCACGCTCATTAGGAGAAGTTAAACCGTGTTTAGAACCTCGCTTAACGGTATATTGTTTACGGGGTGTCTAGGAAAGTGTTAACGGCGCAACCGCCAAAAGAGAAAGGGTTACTTAATTAAGGAACTTCGCGAAAGCGTTGGAAAACCTCCCCTTATCTGTGCACTTACCTGGCCTCGTGATCAGTGTATTTTAAGCCCGTTTCTCGACACAGTTTTACTTCGACAATCAAGTTCTGGAGCAGGTCTAGCAGATCTAGAGGACCCTAGATCTAGGTGTGATTGTGCATATCTTGTTTGTGATTGATTAAGCCGTAAATCCGTACCTATCTTTGTAAAGCTCTTTCTAAAAAAGAAAAAAAAGAAAAAAAATCAAAAACTTTTATAAAAATTAGCCCTTTGTCGCCAAATCCATTTTCTTACCCACCACCCATCGCACTTCTCCATTGACGTTTTCTTACCCTCACCTTCTCCGCTTTGACTATACTAAACTCGTTTAATGTATGTCCGCTTGGACTCGGGACACTAGCGCCCGCCTAGTCCGCGTTACGTTAGTCGCTACCGACTACGCGATCGACTCAGACGTCAAAACTCCGTCCACTCCTCTTTCACCCCTTCCTTTGCCGGCCAACTCCGACGTTGACCGGAATTCTGTTCATACATCTTCACCTTCACCATCACCAACCTCTTCTTCCGCGATGTCAGGATTTAATCCGAACATCTCTTTGACTACCCCTGGATTGGCTCCACCTCCTACGGAGACCAATAACCCACCACCACCGCCTGTTGTAGCGCTGCAACGAATCGCGCTCCAGGATCGTTTCTATCCCACCCGTTCTGCACTTCCCACCTGCCATTCTCTTCCACCGGCCAATGGGGATAATTTTGAAATTAAGCCCCACTTCATCAACATGCTTCCACGATTTCATGGGCTTGAATCTGAAGATGCCTATATCTTCATCAACAAATTTCAAAACGTCTGTGCCATGATGAAAACTACCCAACTGTCGGACGATGCTATACGTCTACGGGTCATTCCGTTCACTTTATGCGATCTTGCTGAAAAATGGCTGTATAGCACCGCTTCCCATTCCATAACCAGTTGGGACGAGTTTGTAAAAGCGTTTCTCAAAAATTTCTATTCGAATCATAAAACCGCAAGGATTCGCAATGAAATCAACCAATTCTCTCAGCTTCCTTCTGAACCCTTCTGGAAGTGCTTTGACCGGTACAAAGACCTTCTTATTCAGTGTCCTCACCACGGTATAGAGAAATGGCAACTTTTCCAAACCTTATACGAGGGCCTGAACCCAGCAACGAAGCAGTTGTTGGAAACCATCTGTCAGGGCCACTTCCTATCGAAATCGGACGAGGAAGCGTGGCACTTCTTTGACGACCTTGCGGAGCAAACGCTACAATGGGAGAGCACCAGACCGACTTCTTCTTCTTCTACCTCCACTTCTACCGGTCAGTCTAGGGTAGGAATTCACCAACTTGACGTCTCTATTGCGATGAAAGCTGAAATGGCTGCAATAACGAGAAAGCTTGAAGCGATAGAGAGCAAATTCTCTTCTCCTGCTCCTACCCCTGTTCTTCCCCTTCGTACCATCTGCGCTTGTTGTTCCGATCCTTCTCACTTGACCGAAGAGTGTCCTTACAATCCACCATCGCAAGGACAGGATCAGGTTAATGCTGCATTCCAGCAAAGACCAAGGAATGATCCATACTCTTCCACCAACAATCCCGGTTGGAGGAACCACCCCAATTTCGCCTGGAATCAGAATCAGAATCAATTCCAAGGCAACAATTTCCAAAGGGCCCCTCCGCCGCAACAACAAGCGCAACAACAAACTCAACAGCAGTTTCAGCAACCCTTCCAACCCCAACCTTTCCAAAATCAGACGAACAACTTTGCACCCAACAATTTTTTTCCACCAAACAACTTTGTTCCGTCAAACAACGATAAGGTTTCCTCGCTCGAACGAAGTCTGGAGGCGTTGGTCAAACAATCGACTCAATCCACCGCAAACATCCAGTCTTCCATTCAGTCCTTAGTGCAACACACTGCCGCTCACGGGCAAAGCATCAAAACCATCGAGGCCCAGATTGCACAACTGAATGCGGCCTTAAGCGAGCGAGAGAAGGGGAAGCTCCCGTCCCAACCACTCCCAAATCCCGGTCACCCACAGAATGTACATGTTGCTCTTGAACAACAGAATCATAATGTGAGTGCCGTGACCACATTGAGATCAGGAAGGATGCTGCAAAACAACATCGGCACACGGATCAATGATGACACCCCGGCCGCTTCTTCTTCTTCTTCTTCTTCGTCTCCTACTTCTTCGTCTTCTGAGCCTATTCTCCGTTCTTCACAAGGCTCTCCTTCCTCTTCTTCTGCTTTGAATGGACCCACTTCTCACTCCACGAAAACACCTGTTCTGGGATCCGTTCCTACTCCACAATCTCCTCCACAAGCATTAGACTCAACCAATTTTAAAAACGTCCCATTTCCAAACCGGTTGAGGTCTAATAAACAAAATCCTCAAATGGAGAAGATTCTGGAGTTATTTAAGCAGGTTAACATTAACATTCCTCTTTTAGATGCTGTCCAACAAGTCCCGTCCTACGCGAAAATCTTAAAGGACTTGTGCACGAAAAAGAGGAAGTCTCAGGTACCCAAGAAAGTTTTCTTGGCTAGTGCTGTGAGTGATGCCCTTACCCAATCTTTACCACAAAAACGGAAGGACCCTGGATGTCCTACGATTTCTATTACCATTAGGGATAAGAACATCAACCGCGCACTATTAGATCTTGGAGCCAGTGTTAACCTGCTTCCGTACTCAGTATACGAGCAATTAGGCGTCGGGGAGCTGAAACCCACGCACTGCACTCTCCAAATGGCCGACCGATCGATCACCTATCCTAGGGGTGAGCTAGAGGATGTGTTAATCAAAGTCGGGGACTTCATATTCCCCGTTGACTTCATTGTATTAGACACACAGCCTGTAGCTAACCCCCGGAATCAAATTCCGGTGATACTCGGTCGCCCATTCCTTGCAACCTCAAAGGCTGTGATCAATTGTCGCAATGGTTCGATGAACCTCTCTTTTGGAAACATGACGATTAAACTCAACATTTTTAGGTTGGGGAATCAGCCCGCCGAACCTAATGCTCATATACTGGACGTCTGCTCGATCCAGGAGATCACCCCAGAAGAATGTGAATTCGAGGAGTTTCTGTTTGATCACGATAATCTTGACGCCACTAGTGTGTTCCTCCTCGAACCTGCTGCTGTTTCTGCGCCCGACAACGACTACGAGTGTTTCACGTTCTTGAACGATCTTAGCCGCTCGCAACCCGAGTTTGAATCCTTCGAATTTCCGGATGAGTTACCTGAACCATCCGACTCGGTCGCTTACACTCGTTTTGAACCTTTGCTGGAGTCCTTTGAGTTCGAGACCTCTGCACCAATCTTGCCTTCAATCGTTTCACCTCCGACACTCGAACTCAAGCCTTTGCCGTCTCACCTTAAGTACGCTTACTTAGGTGAGAACGAGACCCTACCTGTCATCATATCGGCTTCTCTAGCTCTCGAGCAAGAGAAAGCCCTTCTCGCGGTCTTGCACAGCAACAGGCAAGCTTTTGGCTGGTCTATGGCGGACATCAAGGGGATTAGTCCCCTGATCGTTGAGCATCACATTCATCTGATGGATGATGCCAAACCATCCCAGGATCCACAAAGACGTCTCAATCCAGTCATGAAAGAGGCTGTGAAGAAGGAGATCGTAAAATGTCTAGATAGTGGTATCATTTACCCTATCTCTGATAGCCAGTGGGTTAGCCCCATTCACGTTGTCCCCAAGAAGTCAGGCATCACGGTCATAACCAACGAGGCGAACGAGTTAATCCCTACTCGCACCGAAACTGGGTGGCGAGTATGCATTGATTACAGAAAACTCAACGCCGCAACGCGGAAAGACCACTTTCCGCTACCTTTCATTGACCAGATGCTTGAACGATTGGCCGGACACGAGTACTACTGTTTTCTTGATGGCTACTCCGGCTATAATAAAATTCCCATCGCCGAAAAAGACCAGGACAAGACCACTTTCACTTGTCCTTTCGGCACGTTTGCATATCGTCGCATGCCCTTTGGGTTATGCAATGCGCCCGCTACCTTCCAGTGGTGTATGATGGGAATTTTCTCAGACATGGTGGAAAAATTTCTGGAGATTTTCATGGATGATTTCTCCATCTTCGGCGATTCCTTCAACGACTGTTTGCTGCATCTTGACGCTGTCCTTACCCGATGTAAGGATAAGAATCTCACTTTGAATTGGGAGAAATGCCACTTCATGGTGCGCGAAGGTATTGTCTTAGGACATATCATCTCGCAAAATGGCATAGAGGTTGACAAAGCAAAGATTGAGGTCATTACCAATCTACCTCCTCCCCGATGCGTCAGGGATATCCGAGCCTTCCTTGGCCATGCCGGTTTCTATAGACGGTTCATCAAGGACTTTAGCAAGATTGCTAGGCCCTTGACTCTTTTGCTGGCCAAGGATACGCCATTCGACTTCAACTCGAGCTGTGTGACTGCCTTCGAGTCACTAAAACGCTCACTTACTTCTGCTCCCGTTCTTTCTTCACTTGACTGGACGCACCCATTCGAGATTATGTGCGATGCATCCGACTTTGCCATTGGGGCTGTCCTTAGACAACACATCAACAAGATGCCGCACGTAATCTATTATGCGAGCCGAACCCTGAACGACGCCCAACTCAATTATACAACAACTGAGAAGGAATTCTTAGCTGTTGTATTTGCTTTAGAAAAGTTCAGGCCCTACCTCATCGGCTCTCCAGTCATTGTCTACACAGACCATTCTGCTCTGCGCCATCTTTTTGCGAAGAAAGATGCAAAATCTCGGTTAATACGTTGGATCCTCTTGCTTCAAGAGTTTGACCTTGTCATTAAGGACAAACGAGGATGTGAAAACGTAGTTGCCGACCATCTCTCACGACTTCCTTCTTCGCCTTCGCTTCCAATTCCGATCAACGACGTTTTCCCGGATGAACAACTCTTGACAGTATCTTGCGAACCCTGGTTCGCAGATATTGTGAACTATTTGGCCACGGGATTACTACCGACTGAATGGTCAAGACAGGACAGACTTCGTTTCTTATCCCAAGTAAAACACTTTTACTGGGACGAACCCTATTTGTTCAAGTACTGTCCCGACCAGATTATTCGTCGGTGTGTCCCTGACGAGGAATTCAAGAGTGTGCTGTCATTTTGCCACGATCAAGCATGTGGCGGGCATTTTGGCCCCAGAAAGATAGCTGAGAAGATCTTGCAATGTGGTTTCTACTGGCCACAACTCTTCAAAGACGCTCATGACTATTGCAAGACTTGCTCCCGGTGCCAACACTTGGGCCGGATATCCCGGAGGAACGAGATGCCGCTCCAACCGATCTTGGTTGTGGAGATTTTCGATGTTTGGGGGATAGATTTCATGGGGCCATTTCCCAGCTCTTTTGGGAACTTGTACATCCTTCTCGCTGTTGATTACGTCTCTAAGTGGGTCGAGGCTGTGCCCAGCCGGACTAACGACAACAAGGTTGTTGTTAGGTTCCTTAAAGAAAACATTTTCTCCTAGTTTGGGCACCCCCGAGCGATCATTAGAGACAATGGAAGTCATTTCTGCAACAAAACTTTCGAAGCCTTGATGCGGAAATACTCCATTAATCATAAGCTCTCTATGCCCTACCACCCCCAAACCTGTGGGCAGGCCGAAGTTTCAAATCGGCAAATCAAGCAGATACTGGAGAAGACGGTTTCCAAGAACCGTAAGAATTGGTCGCTGAAACTCACTGATGCCCTTTGGGCATTTCGAACCGCTTATAAGACTGACCTTGGCATGTCTCCCTATCGGCTTGTGTACGGAAAAGCCTGCCACCTACCTGTCGAAATAGAGCATCGCGCATTTTGGGCGATAAAGGAGCTGAATCTGTCTCTCGAAGATGCGGGCAGCCATCGGAAGCTGCAGTTGAATGAATTGAGCGAGCTTAGGGATGAGGCTTACGATAACGCGGTTGTCGTTAAGAATCGACCGAAGGTGTTTCACGATAAACACCTTTTGCGCAAAACCTTCGTACCTGGTCAGCAGGTACTGCTTTACGACACCCGACTTCACTTCCATCCAGGAAAGCTCAGATCTCGCTTGAAAGGGCCGTATTTCGTGCGGAATGTATATCCGCAGGGCGCTGTGGATTTGGAAAATCCAAAGGACGGTTCATTTTTCAAAGTGAACGGACACCGACTAAAACCGTACCTTAGCGCCGAACCAACAGAGGAGCTCCTATTTTTACAGGAGCCGGTTTACCCTGCATAATCTTCCTCTGCCTACCTCCAAACTTCGGTTTTCCAGCCAAGAACAAGTGGACACTGTTCCAAATAAGTTTGGGGGTATGTATAAACCATTTTGTATATATTTGTGGATATTCTCTTTCTTTTTCTTTTCTTTAAAAACAAAAAAAAAATTGTATATCGCTAACCGACAATTTTGACCCTTCAAATGATCTCTTCATGCAATAACAGTGAGGACACTGTCCAGCTTAAGTTTGGGGGTACGCTCGGTACGCATTTCTTACCTTCGCATTCATATGTATATTTTGCATCTGCATATTTAAATCCATAAAATCCATAAAAATCTGAAAATTTTCTAAAAACATAAAAACTTTTTGTCAAGTTAGCTAGTGGGAGGACTCTGATTCAACATTTCGACGATTTTGTTTGATAAAATAAGAATAACTAAATCTTATGTTTAGATTTTGAAAACCTGAAAGATAACTCTCCTTTGAAATTAACTATAGCTGATATACGTCTTTACATCACACTACACGTGTCGTGAGTTTTGGAAATTAGATGACAAGTCTTTTTATGTCTATAAACTTTTAAATGGATAAATGATTTTCTGAGGATCAAATAGGTTTGTTCGGAAATAAGTAATATCAAGAATAGTTTATGAAGTGAAGTGAATATGAAGGAATATTATTGATGCCTTAATTGGAACTAAGTCTGAAAAATAACCCATCTGAAACTTGATTGGAATGATTACACAACAAAACCCACTAAACACGTCTTTTATCCAAAAAAATAATTGAACTGCTGGCTATATCTCCGTTCGTATTAAATCATCATGATTTTCACGCCCAACTGTCTTTTGTTTATGGACCTAGGTAACTTGAGTAATTAAGTCCGCTGGGGTGTTTCTACACCTAATGCCCTAAAGCCAACTGGTTTGGGTGCATTGGCCCAAAGCTCGCTAAGAAGCCTAGAAAGTCCAGATTAAAACAAAGTCAAGCAAGTGTTCTCTCCGAGTTAAAATTCCTAACGGTTCTTTGTGTGAGAATAATCTTGATAAAAGACAGGCTTTTATAAAAATTTTAGCGGAGATATGAAGGTTTTATTCTATGATAAAGACTATTGCACGTTCACAGAGGTGTGTATGAAATGAAAACAAGAAAAAGGTGGAGTGAAAAATAAGACCTAGTTTCCTGTTAAGGAAGATAGAAATTCTGAAGTTGAAACCTTACTGGAAAACGAAACTTGAAAAATGCTTAACTCTTTATAAAACTTATGTGATCCTTTCAAAATTCTTATCCGGGCTTTATTATGAGGACTTTATTCGACCTTTCTGGAACTTAACGACACTATTTGCACTGCACGTAAAGACATATAAAATCTGTAGTTAAATAAGAAGCGAGGTGTGAAAAATAAGGGTTCGATAGTCTAGACTTAGGATAATAGAATTGTTATTTTCTGAAACAAAACTTTAGGGATTGAATCTTAGTTATTTTGCAAAACCAACTTGACCGGATTTTGTGGGTAGTATCCGCTGAAAACCCTCAGGAGACAACACTCCTCCTACTAGGGACACCTAGAGGTTTAACGGCTTGTTGCACATGCTCAGTGCAATCGCGTTCCCTGCGAAAGTGAGGTTAGGAAATTTTTTGTGAATAAATTGGCTTTGCTCGGGACGAGCAAATGATAAGTTTGGGGGTATTTGTTCATATCAGATTTTTGCATTTTCATACCGCCCAATTTTTATCACATTGCATATCGGTAGATACTCTTAAGCCGTGTTTGCTAGTCAATTGCAGGATACAGATTCTCGGTTCTATAACGGTGAAATTCATGGAAAACACGACAAAATCCGGGTTCCTGCCAACCACAGATAAAACACGGATCTCCGCTCTTTATCCGTCTGTTGCCACACACCAGTTTAAGAGACAAAATGTCAAATCAATGTCGTTTTCATGCACAAGGCTCAATGGCAGCACAAGATCTAAGAAATCTACGCGGAGCTCGAGGAAATCATGAAAAAAAGTCCACATCAAATCACCTTTCCCTCAACAGAAATTCTGGAAAAATCGTGAAGAAAATCGGAGAAAAGATATATACCAGAATAAAGGTCCCACAGAACCAGGAAAAGTCCCAAAAACTTAAGACCTAATTCCTCTATATGGCCGCGGTTCCGCGGCCTAAGCATGCTTAGGCCGCGGTTCCGCGGCCATACTGGCGCCACAGACGAAGATTTTCCAGGGGTGTTTTGGTCTTTTTATTTGTGTTCTGGTGGTTGCCCTAGGTTTTCATTTTTCAGCCTATAAATAGCCCAGAACTTTGTGAAGGAAAGGGTGCATATTCTTGTATTTTTCTAGGTTTAGAATACTTGTTTCTTCTTCCTCTTCTCATCTCTTCTCCATTAAAACTTGTAGTGAGCTTTGTGAGTGAAGAATGATGAATAAAGAAGACTCTTTTGCTATTATATCTTGTCTTGTTCTTTTATAATTGCTTGTAATTTTAATTTGTTAACTTAGTTGTTGTTATTTCTTGTTGTTTCTTTCTTTTCTCTTTTTCTTTATCCTTAAAACAACCATGATGCTTACGCTTGATCCTTGCCAAGGTAAGGTCGCAAATAGCTAGTTGTTATCTTCTAATCTCTTTCTTTCTATCTTCCTCTTTTGTTTTATTTTCTTTTCATTATGATGTGTGAGTAGTTTCATACTTGTTAGGGTAGGATAAGGGAAGTTTGAGAGAAGGAAATCTCTCTCACTCTTTCCTTGCCCAACAACTTAATTCGACTCCCGTTAATTGAGCCACGATCCGCTCCTTACGGCACCCTATCCTACATGATAGCGATGATTCCGTAGTGAGACCGGTTGTGGTTGAATTAACCGGAAGTTATGGCTAAGAGCCAAGAACGGACAGACAAGCACCAAAAGGAAGAACTTATGCGTTAGAAAGCCTAGCTTATACTCGCAAGCTCCTTCCTAGTCGTGCTAATCCCCATTGTTGCCGATTACCGTAACATCGATATTAAGAGTGGCAACGAAAGAGGTGAGCGACTCCTAACTCAAACTAACCTAATCCTAACCCTAACAAGCTCTCTTTACATATCACTTTAACACTTAATTAATCACAACAAAATCTGGAAAACTGGACTTAACTCGTTAAAGCACATAGAAAAAGATTCCCATCTCCCTGCGGACGACCCGTACTCAACCGGCTAGCTACGAGCGAAACCGTCTTGATTGCGGTAATTAACTAAACTTGAACACGCAGAATCCTTACCAATCAACAATTCTTCAGAAGAGCCCGAGGATTATGTCGCAAGCTGCCACATGATCTCTCACTCATCAATAAATGGCAAAGAATCTCCTGATACAGAGAAACTGGGGACAGATCCAGAACCGGAATGAAAATCCCTGGAGCCATCGGACTAATTGATTGACAGACTGCTGAGCGAAGCTCTTCAAAAAAGCAAATCTGACCGAGAGCGTGAAACGGCCATATATGAAAGGGCCAAGCATCAGCGTCACATTGAAGAAGCTCCGGTATTGAGAAGCCATAGAGTACCACAACCGGATAGAAGCACTTCTGCCACCAGCAAAAGCAGGTTTAAGACAAGGAAGCAGTTCGCTAAAGCCCTGTCGATGGGAATGAAGTTGCCACCTTTCAAAGAAGACACTTCAGAAAATACGTTCCCCGACGAACTAGATGCACATTCAAACTACTACTTGTATCATCGGAGGATCACACACCCTACCGAAGAATGCATGGCCTTTAAAAATTGGTGGCAAGGATACGTTGCTCATCGACAGCATTTCAAGCGGATGATGCGTAAGACTCGTCGGGAGAAAAGAAGCACGACCGATGAGCATAAAAGAACTTCCGGCAACTGTCACATGGTTGATAGCAAGGGATCGCAAGTTCTCACCTTCAGAAGCGACTCTGACGAAGAAATAGCCCTCGACCCTCTCTTCAAAGAATCCACCTCAAGAAGAGAGGAAGAGGCGAAGAACTATGAGAATATTCAACTGCGCAACCGCACATTGCCCGAAAAGAATCTCGGACCTGCAAACAGGGGATCGGATAGAAAAGATAAGGGGAAGGAAAAATTCCCTGAGGATATCGCCCTCGATGATCGAGTCGTCGAAGAGCTGGCAGCCAAAGAACCGCCAAAGAAAAACAAGGTGGATTACAACGTTCTGGCACACCTGAGGAAGATACCCTCGCCGCTAAGCATTCTCGATGCCCTTCTGTTGTCTAAAGAGATGCGAGATTCTCTGATCAAGGCACTACAAGATCCCGACCAGTTTCAAGCTTTCCTTGCCGAAGAAAAGATGAAGGAGAGCTGGAAGAAGTTCACACAGCCGACATTACCTTCAGCAATGAAGACCTCCTCCTCGGGACATGCGAGCATAACCGCCCCATGTCTGTCACCGGGTACTGCCATGACATCAAGATTGGGAAGATCCTAGTTGACAATGGGTCCTCTGTCAATCTCCTGAACGTGAGAGTGCTAAAAGAAATTTGCATGAGCGTGCAGCACCAAGCTCGAGATAAAATCACCATCTCCGGGTTCGACTCCCAGTCTATCACGACCCAAAATGGCACGTGACTGGCACTTGAATCATATGAAGCCTATAAGGACCCATCTAATTCAAGTAAGCTAAAAATCCCAGAAATCTAAACCATTTTAAAGAAGAAGTGAAGAAAACTTATTTTAAAGCAAGTGGTTTTAATAACATAAGCCAAAGTATGCATTTTTAAAATATCGAGTCTTTTCAGAAAATTTCGGCAAAATTTCCTTTGTAAATACTGACCCCAAACGGGTACAAACATGAATGATATACATAATGAATAAAAGACATCCCCAAGCGTGAGCTAGCTCTTCGCCAATTGGCGGTCATAACCTCGCAAGCAATATAATATACAATGCCGAAGGGCGTGGATCAAAACTCAAAAAGGAAACTCAAAATTATCAAAAAAACCATAATAATTCAAGCGCAACTCTAAGGTCGAAATAAAATACAACTGGTCTTCTAAGTCTATAAATAATACAAGTCCAGTTGATGGAGTTACTGGATACAACTAAATAAAATAAAGGTACAATGGTGGCCATGATGCGAGTGAACCCACCTACCAAAGTAATCACCCGGAAAGAAGCAGTGTGCCGGCAAAGCCGCAACGAAACCAGTACGGAAAAACCTGCAAGAAACTGTGGCACAGCGGGGGTGAGTTGCCAACTCATGAATAGAAAACATCACCGAGCAGAAATCGTATGTATGACTCAATCCTAGGTCAATACGATCAAAAATGTGTATATCCTCAAAATGATAAAGCCTGAAGCATGATAAGGTGGCAAGGGTAAACATCTATATATAAGTGTAATACCAAGTGCTCGTGTCAGTGCCTCAGGTAGTAACATATCATAAATATAAGGTATGAATGCAATGAATGAAAACAGAATACATCATGAATGGGAAAACAGTTTTCTTAATTTAGTGAGATTTCTGTATATATAAATCAAGGTATCATCAATGAAATCAATATAGAATCAGTGTCAAGTATCGACACAAAACATAAATCCCAATATCTCAAGCTCCGGCAATCCGAACTAGCTTGTATCCTCGAATCTCAATATCTAGGGCTCCGGCTATCCGGACTGGCCCATATCATCAAATCGCAATACCTCAGGCTCCGGCTATCCGGACTGGCCTATACTCCAATCGGTATCCTCCGGATATCAGTCGAGTCACAATAAAATCACCGGTCGGTAGTGCTCCCCTGCGAGGCTCAATGCCATCATCTGCGACCATCTTGTCCCAGGGTACCGCATCGGGTCCACCATGCACCCACAGACGGTTCCTCCTCCTCCTCAAATCGGGTGTATGATATCGCTCAAGAGCCAAGAAAACTCATGGTGGACATATCTCATATCATATCATGAGAAAACCGCAACCTTCATTTTAAAATGATAATCAGTTTATAAAATCCTTGTGGTTTCTCCAAATCTAGAAATCTAATGGAAATCCGAAATGCAAATCTCAAGGGTAAATAAACAATGAATTTCAAAATATTGGGCTCCGGCAATCCGGACTGGCCCATAATGTCATGGCAAATGAATATATAAATAAACACGAAAATCACAGTAATAAATGCAATGTCTAAGCTATCATATAAAAGCAAGCTCACTAGTACCATGTCAAAACTATCAGCTAACAATTTATACTAATGAAGTAGTATTTTCTAATCTGTGCATGACATGGCAATTACCGTTAATGATTTATGTGAGCCGGCAAGCTGGTGTACGTGGAGCATACGCATTATCGGTAATGGTGATGGTGTCCTGACAGCATGGGTTTCATAATAATTACGAACACACAAATAAGCATGCAATGCGATGCGAATAATAGAATATGCAGAAAATGAATGGTAAACGCAGCAATAAAGAATATACATTACATATATGAGTCATACAGCTTTGACATTTGAAATAATACGAATCGTGGTGTTTAGAAATAAGGGCTATGGTGTTTTTAAGAAAGGTACGTCCTTTGAAATATCCGTAGAATCCCTTGGCTTATCATTAAAATACTCACGATTCGTTAGTTTGAAATAGGTATGACTCGAGTCTAATCTAACATCTACAAATAAACCGCAGGGCTAAACTTACAGACTAATCGAAAGGGTAAGGAAAACCGCCTAAATCTGAGTCGATATATATGTATATAGTAGTTGGTGATCCCGCCTCAATAGTATCACATACGATACAATATACAATATGACATTCTCGAGTCAAGAGTGCGGATCTATCATCATAATCATATCACGTACGGTAAATCCATCGTATGGTATCCCAAATCTGGGTACGGGTCAAACATCATATTTATCTCATCATTTATCTGGTATCCTTATCATCATATAATGAACTGGGGTACTGATCTAAAGTCTAGTACCTACAGATACAATCTATATATATATATATATGCGTGTGTATGAAAACACATCGCCTAAGGACCCGCTATCATATTATGTTGTATCTCAAAATACGAACCATGTCATATCACCGATCTCGTGGCACCATGCCCAAACTCATCGACTCATCTCCAAATATCGTATACTATCCTCATCATCCATGTATATGTATACATATATATATATATATATACATAGTCCCATATCTATCTGTGTGTGTGTGTGTGTGTCCCCATATATGCATAAGAAAATAAATTGCATGCAAATGTGTGTGTGTGAGTGTAAATCTTATTCTAGGGTTCACGACTATAACCAACTAACGATACTATCAATCAATTACAATAATATTTAACCCATGATCTCCTAAATCTTACTTGCTAATTATCCATGTTTCACATAACACATAATCATATATATCGTATATATCGTATACTACACTTCGAACTGCGGGGGTGCTATACGCCATCCACCCGACTTCCCCCGTAGATATATATCAACTCACCTTGATCATCGCTTGCCGAAGTCGATGTCGCCATCCTTTTCTTCATCATCCGAAGTCCATGTGGGGGGTACCTACATATCATGCATAGTATCGTAAATCGAAATCGCACACGAAAACCAAATCGGCACGCGTATCACACATAGGTTAAAACCTATGGTCTACTCCCGCAAATCAACCAAACAACACTCGATATCGACGTACAAACGTCCAGTGACCAATATAAAACACAAATATCAAAACTTCAATTCAAAAACATCGAGGAATACAAGGCAGCAACTCATGAAAATCGTCCCAGATTTTGGTTCAGGTGAAATAGGGATGAACAAACAGTACTGGGATGATGTATATAGAGTGTGTAAGCTACTGTATCAATTCCAGCACCAAAATCTACAAAGTGACCGGCCACCCTGCCCCTAAATCCGACCACCTCGGCCCAATGTGCTCTGTTAGGGTTCGTTTCGTCAGGGTGGCCTCCTATTGGTCCCACTAGATCTATAGTATTGTTTGGTTTTCTAGTAACAGTCTCAGCTCACTTTAGATTCTCTGTAAGCACTAAATTAACACAAAACCGACATTGAACATCTACTTCAAGTTTTGGGTTTAGGCTCTGTTTAATCTGGGTTTTTAGCACTATTGGGGTTTTGTAGTCACTATTAAACCTCAATTACACCCTCACAACTCAAGGATCGCTAAACTTGATCTTGGAATTTTCATACATCACTAAACCCCACCAAATCACTTCTAAACTAAACTAGAATCTAAAGTAAATGAAATAATACACTATTTGTGAAAGAAATACCTCATTTGGCAACACAAGAATTTCTTGAGTTGCCCCAAGTCTCCAAAATCCGATTTTTCTTGGTCCAATGTGCTTATAATGAGCTTGTGCATGTTTTTAGTGAAGAAGATGTAAGGTTTTGGTGTAGTTTTGGTGTGGTTATTAGGGGATAGAGGTGGAGGGGGAGTGAGGTCAGCCATGGATGAGGGAGGGGAGAGAAATGATGAAGGAAAATAATGAGGGGACAATGAGCCAAGGTTCAAGGAGACCCCTCACCCTCTCTCTCTTACCCATACTTCATTTTTTAATCTATTTCCTTTTTCTTTTCTTTTCTTTTCTTTTCTATTAAAAGAAAACCATGCAAGGAAAATAAAGAAATGCCATGGTAGGAAATGTAACAAATGGGTAATATGACATGGTGCATGTCATGTGCACAAATCAAGCTTAATGCACGATTAGTGATATCTAATCGAGATTAGCATTAAAATAGAATATAATTAATCATAAAGAACTTATAATTGCTTAAATCACCAAAATTCTCCAAAATCACCATTTCAATTTAATTTTCCAATATTTCCCAATTTATCGATATTTAATTATACCGCAATATTAAAATATTCGTAATATTATTATTTAATTATAAAAAAAATTTAAAATAATATTTTTATTTTTCTGAAATGTTACGCAGTCATCCTGGACGCTCGGGTCTGTGATACTGACGCTACGTTTTGGGCTGCTCGTCAGTGACATCAAATTTCATATCATTGACGCCAAGACTTACTACAACGCTTTCCTTGGCAGAATTTGGTTATACGAGTACAACATCATCTCTTCTACACAATATCAGTGTATGATGTAATTCAAAGATGGTCTCGAGTATACCGTGACAGGAGAGCTGAACCCATTTTCCGTAAATGTAGTCCGGAAGTTCGAAGATGCTAAGTACTTCCTACCAGACTTTGAAGACACGGAAAGGTGCCGTAAACCGGAGAATAAGCAGAAAGCTATCACCACTATTCTAGTCCTCAGGAGTGATACCGAGGAAGAAGAAGAGATAGTTTATTCAGGGCCATCCCAATGCAACAAGCCGGGACCGTCCACCCCTATGTTGATCTTCCGCAGGGACTCTGAGGTCAATGCAGTATTTTCTGTTCGGCCATCAATACAAGCCTTCACTGGCAATGAACGGAGATTGCAAATCGCCATGGTTCCGCAAAAGTATTACAAAGAGCTTGACGCACTTGGTACCTATAGTGTGCAAGAACTGCAGACGTTCTACATCCCTCCCTGACGAAAAGATAAAAAGGTGATTCTCTTTTATCAATCCGCGGAAACCAAAGTGGAGAAAGAAATCTGGCATGACGCCGATTCTGCACTTGACAGGCTCCAGCCCATCCGTCTGCCCAGATACTACATAGAAGAATTAAAAAGGCTGTTGAGGCACCAAGGCGTACCTTTCAAACAAACTGCTCGGCAAACTCAGTTCTACAACAAGATTTGGAACGTCCCTGGAACTCGGCGAAAATTGCCCACGGGAAAAATGGAAACGATCGGGCTTGGATATATCCAGTCCAAGAAACGGGAACAATTCCATGGCTGCCATGTCATAAAGGACCTGGATGAAGAAGAGGATGCTCTTTTAAAAGACGCTTACGTTGAACCGGAACACGGTCCTGCCATAAAAATGCCAAGTCCGTTGTTTGAAGAATAGATGGACAAGCTGATAAGGGAAGCGGGTCAAAAGGTCCAGGACGACCACAACCGTGAAATGGCCATTTACGAGAAAACCAGGACGCAGCGCCTCCTTCAGCAGGCTACGAAGAATGACGATGCCCTTCGTCGCCAGCCCGTCATAAAGAAGACCCGACGCAAAGGCAAAAACAAACTAAAGAACGGAAAAGACATTCGACAGCGGCAAAGCAGGTCCAAGAAGCCACGCAATCGAGTATTGAGCAGCCGGGATCCGTCTCTTATAAAGAAGATGGGTCGAGCATATTCTTTTCCCCAAGACAAGACAAGGAAGATATTCGATCTTGTCATGAAACATCAAATGATTATGCTCCCGGAGTCCAAAAACCCCGAACAAGCGGATGAGGTCTCTCACCCGGATTATTGTTCCTATCACCGAGCAATAGGACATCCTCTTGAAGACTGCTTTACTTTCAAAAACTGGGTTGAAGACCAATATCAACTCGGCAGGTTCGCTCTATACGACAATTTGAAGGTGGCCGCACCGCAAAAACACATGCCAAAGGCAACGTATGTAGCAAGAGTAAAACCAGATCAACAACGGTCTTGGAAACGGTCTCGTACCTGCCACGTAATAACGCTGTCAGAAGAAGGAGAGCGCGAGAATATGGATGACCTCTCCTGGTGCTTCAAAAATAGGGACGAAGATGAGTTGATCTCAGAATTTCCACCGGCACCAAAAGAATTAGAGGATGGAATACACACCACGAGGGACAACCTAAGAAAGGTCGACTTGGGGACAGAAAACGACCCGCGGCCAACGTTCGTCAATGAGCTGATATCTAAAGAACAGGTGGCTACGCTAAAGGATGTGCTCATGGAGTATAAAGATTGTTTCGTATGGAACTATTCTGAAATGCCGAGGCTAGATCCAGAAATAGCGGTGCATAAATTGGCGATATCTCCGGACGTCAAGCCAGTCAAACAAACACCAAGAAGAATGCGGCTCGAACTTGGAATGAGTATCAACGACGAAGTTAAGAAGCTAATTGACTCCGGCTTCATCCAAGAAGTTCAATACCCCGGCTGGATCGCCAATATTGTCCCAGTGATGAAGAAAAATGGGATGGTGTGCATCTGCGTGGACTTTCGATACCTCAACAAAGCCTGTCCGAAGGATGACTTTCCCGTACCGGTCACCGAGCTGATGAGAGACAACACGTCCACTCACGAAGTCTTCTCCTTCATGGACGGATCATCAAGGTACAATCAAATAAAAAATGCATCCCAAAGACCAGAAGCATACCACTTTCCGGACTCCTATGGGCATATTCGGCTATAAAGTGATGCCTTTCGGTCTGAAGAACGCCGGCGCTACCTATCAGAGGGCAATGATGAAGATTTTCGACGACCTCATACATGAAATCGTCGAATGCTATATCGATGACCTCATGGTGAAAAGCAAATCGCACGAGCATTGGGAGCATCTGAAAATAGTGTTCCAACGCCTTCGGAAATACAACCTGAAGATGAACCCTCTAAAATGCGCGTTCGGAGTCTCTTCAGGAAAATTCCTAGGATTCATCGTACAACACCGGGGCATCGAAATAGACCCGTGAAAGATTAAGGTGATCATGGAAATACCTCCGCCAAGAACTCTCAAACAACCGCGGTCTCTCCAAGGAAAGCTCGCATATATCCGGCGGTTCATAACCAATCTCTCCGGCAAATGCCGCCCCTACAGTCATCTAATGAAAAAGGGGACCCCGTTCATTTGGGATCGCAAATGCCAAAGCGCACTAGACGAAATCAAGAAATACCTGCAGAATCCGCCGGTACTGACCACTCCGGTCAAGGGAAAACCTCTCATCCTGTACACAACTGCCCTTGAAGGTTCCTTAGGCGCATTATGGGCACAGGAAAATGACCAAGGGAAGGAGAGAGCCCTCTACTAGTTGAGTCGAGTTCTCCTGGGGGAATAAAACAACTACTCCCCCATCGAAAAACACTGCCTGGCGTTAATCTTCGCGATAACGAAGCTCAGACACTACGCGTTAGCACATGAGTCCACCTCATATCAAAAGTGGATCCTCTCAAATATTTTGATGTTAAGAGCTATACTAATGGGATGGCTCGCTAAATGGGCCCTCCTCTTGATGGAATTCTCGATAACAAATCGACCCCTCAAGGCAGTGAAAGGCCAGGCTATCGCCGACTTCCTCGTTGAACACCCGATACCTGCCGACTCTCCCCTGAATTGCAAACTACCAGACGAACACGCATTCGACACGATCAATGGGGAAAAAGTATATGATACCCGATGGGAACTCTATTTCGACGGAGCATCTTCAGTGAAGAAGCGAAAGCACAACACCCCTATAATCAAATCGGGGGTAGGCCTTATCTTCGTGATTCCACAAAGAGGGGTAATGCGCTTTGCCTTCTCCTTAACAGAGCCGAGGACGAACAATGAATCCGAATATGAAGCTTTGATAGCAGGTCTTGAGATCGCTGTCGACATGGGAATCAAAAATCTCCTCATATACGGAGACTTCCAACTGGTCATTAGTCAAGTAAACGGCGACTATCAAACGTGCAAACCAGAGTTGGTGAGGTACGGTGAGAGGGTGCAACAATTACTGACTCAAATTCCCTCCTACGCCGTGGAAAGCATACCGCGTGCAGAAAATAGCAAAGCGGATGCATTATCCAAACTCTCTAAAGAACTGGCCGACGAAAACCTCGATGACGTAAGGATCGTGGTACAAAGCCGTTGGGTTCTTGCACCAGCGGAAATATCTTTGGAGTCATCTGAAAAAAAGGAAGCGACCAAGCAAATGGCCTTACAAATAAAAGACCAGGAAAAGGCTAAGGATTGGAGAGAAGTCTTTATAAACTACTTCAAATCCCGTCGATCACCTGAAGATGCATCCTCAAGATATCAGCTTATGAAACGAGCTCTGTCTTTCGCCTTCGTCAATGATACTCTATATAAGAGATCATTCGACTCTCTATAGCTGAGATGCCTGGGACCAGAAGAAGCAAGGAGAGTCATCTAAGAAACTCACGATGGACTCTGCGGTTCTCATCAAGCCGGGCCAAAGATGAAGCTGAAGATCAAAAGGATGGGCTACGATTGGCCCACGATGATACAGGACTGCCTCGAATACGCGAAGAAGTGCCACTCATGCTAAATTCACGGGGACTTCATCCACCAGCATCCAAATCCACTACACCCAACGGTGGCTAGCTGGTCATTCTAAATGTGGGTAACCGATATAATCGAGCCCATCGAACCAGCATCATCCAAAGGACATCGGATCATATTGGCGACAACCGATTACTTCTCTAAGTGGGCAGAAGCAGTACCACTAAGAGAAGTGAAGACGGAGAACATTCTCCATTTCTTCAAAACACACGTCATCTATCGGTTCGGCACTCCGCGACGAATTATCTCCGATAACGGGCCGGCCTACAGAAGTCACAGAATCAGCTGCTTCGCGCAGCAGCATAATATAGACTAGAGATACTCTTCGGTCTACAATCCCTGAGCTAACGGTCTAGTTGAGGCTTTCAATAAAACCTTGACGAAGATCATAAAGAAGACGGTGTCCAATAATAAGAAGGACTGGCATGAGAGACTACATGAAGCTCTCTGGGCGTATCGGACCACATTCAAAATGGCCACAAACACAACGCTTTATGCATTGGTATTCGGCACTGAAGCAGTACTGCCCTTGGAGATAGAGCTACCCTCTCTACGAGGGGCGGTTCATTACGAGTTAACGGTCGAAGAGAATGCTCATCTTCGGCTTGAGGAGCTCGATGCCCTCGATGAAATTCGTCTCACGGCGCAGCAAAACCTAGAAGCTTACAAAGCAAGGATGACGCGCTCATACGAGAGATTGACTAGGCCGAGAACATTCCGCCAAGGTGAACTCATGCTAGTGGTCAAGAGACCTATGATCCCCAATCATGCCAAACGGGGGAAATTCGAGCTGAACTATGAAGGCCCGTACATCATAGACAAAGTCTACCAGGGTGGGGCTTACTTGCTCATAAATATGCATGGCGAAAGACCCTTCCGACCAAAAAACGGCTGATTCCTTAAGAAGTACTGCGCCCGACGAGTCACGAACCAGGTTAATGATAGATGACGACGACTATGTCCGCTCGCTATCTTCTTGAGTCCAGACTCTAAAACTAGAAAACTATGGACCTAAATATCCTAAAACTAATGACGGACCGTAACGTCCTTAAACTACTACGAACCGCAGCATCCCAAGGCTGACGCAAAAAAAACGGTACGTCCATAAGCGAAATGGGCACGGATAAAAACCCGAAAGGGCTCCGTGAGTAAAAACAGTAGAGCTACCGGCGAGTTTGTGAAAACCTGAAAGGGCGCAATCTCGTTAAAGACACTTGCAAGGTCCTCTCAACCTTGTAAGGAGAAAATACCTGCGTGAGATCCTTACGACTCATAAGGGAGCAACACACTCAGGGATCCCTACGATTCCTAAGGAGAAGTTACACTTACGAGATTCTCGCGACTCGTAAGGAGAATTCCCATATGAGACCCTCATGGCTCATAAGATTCAAAAGCCTTAAGATACAGGGATCTGAACCTGTTCTTAAGCCGTCATACACCCCAATTTGCTCTATAGATGGTCCAATACCGGCCCTTGTATACAATCCACGAGCACAAACAAACATCTCCCCAACAGAGTCCCACCAACAGTGAGGGATATCCTCATATGGTGAACAACACTTGTAAGTCCTCTCGACTTATAAGGAGAAAACACGCTTGGGAGATCCTTACGACTCTCAAGAGAAAATGCACTTAGGAGTCCTCACGACCCCTAAGGAGAAAACGCACCAACAAGATCCTCACGGCTCGTAGGGAGAAATACCTTTATGAGACCCTTACGACTCATGAAGTCAAAAGCCTTAGTCGACAGGACCTTAACCCTGTTTGCTAAGCCATTTTTGTTCGAACCGACGAAGGCAAATGATGATTCGCTTCTGGCAATATCCCAGTTGTAGCGATGCTGATGCCTAAATCGGTATCAGATCCCAAGTCCCTTACTCACGGCAAAAAGTCAGTGAGCCATAAATGCATATGAAATAGCCGAAATGATAGGGCAACTTGCAACAAAACCAGCAAGAAAAATGTATGCATACAAAAACAGCCGAAATGATTGGGTAACTCGCAATAAAAAGCAGCGAGTAAAACGAAAAATAGCCAAAATGATTGGGCACCGTGAAAAATAGCCGAAATGATAGGGCAATCGCGACTTTCGCGGTATAAAAAGATGAAATGATAGAGTATCGTGGAAAGAAATAAAAAAATGAAAGAATGGAACTTTTTCCCTATAGGCGAGTCCATACTGACCCCAGTATACGATCCATGGGCATAAACGAAAAGGGAACCACATTTCCCCACCAGGCTCTTTCATACGGAGAGTCAAATCTCGACGGTGACATCTATAGCCTGGAGACTCACAACGGCATTCCTCCTCATTCCAGCAGGATACAGACGCGACATCCACCAAACGGAGCCATGGCAAAGTCCCTAGTTCCAGATCTCAACGGCAACATCTACAGCCTAGAGATCATCAACGGTGTTCCTCCTCATTCCAGCAGGATATGGACGTGACACTACCAATCGGAGCCACGACAAAGTCCCCAGTTCCAAGACTCTGCAGTTCATAAACAATCCAAAGTCAACCCCGACACCGTAGAAAACGGAGAAAGTCAATCCCGACATCATAGAAAACGGAGAAAGTCGATACCGACACCGTAGAAAATGGAGAAAGTCGATCCCGACACCATAGAAAACAGAGAAAGTCGATCCCGACACCGTAGAAAACGGAGAAAGTCGACCCCGACACCGTAGAAAACGGACACCGTAGAAAATGGAGAAAGTCGATCCCGACACCATAGAAAACGGAGAAAGTAGGCCCCGACACCGTAGAAAACGGAGAAAGTCAATCCTGACACCGTAGAAAACGGAGAAAGTCAACCCGACACTGTAGAAAATGGAGAAAGTCAACCCCGACACCGTAGAAAATGGAGAAAGTCAATCCGGACACCGTAGAAAATGGAGAAAGTCAATCCTGACACCATAGAAAATGGAGAAATTCAACCCCGACACCATAGAAAACGGAGAAAGTCAACCCTGACACCATAAAAAATGGAGAAAGTCAATCCCGACACCGTAGAAAACGAAAAAAGTCAACCCCGACGCCGTAGAAAACGGATAAAGTCAACCCCGACACCGTAGAAAATGGAGAAAGTCAATCTTGACACCGTAGAAAACGGAGAAAGTCAAACCTTAACCTCCCCTTCAGAGCAATGCTTCGATTTGGAAACAAGTCAACTCACCAATCACTTACGAGTCCTCTCGACTTGTAAGGGAGAAAACACTCTTGGAAGATCCTTACGACTCTCAAGAGAAAATTCACTTAGAAATCCTCATGACTCCTAAGGAGAAAATACACCTACGAGATCCTCACGACTCGTAGGGAGAAAACTCTTTATGAGACCCTCATGGCTCATAAAATTGAAAAGTCTTAGGCGGCAGATCTGAACCCGTTTCCTAAGCCATTACTACCCAACAAAGAGTTCAAGAGGAACCGTTATCTATTATCTATAGGCCACACTTTCTAGAATAATATACCAACAACACAGAAAAGAAAGCGATAGTCGGAGATAAGAAATGTGCACTTTATTCATAAATTCAATAGAATATAGGATACATCATATAAAAAAAAGAATGAAATGAATACATGTTATTCAAAGATTATAAATGTTTAATTGATACAAAAGTAGCTATTAAAAAGGAGGCCTTCTCAATAAATCAGCCAGCTGCTCGTGCTCTCCTCTCAACTCCTTATCATGATCAGCCGCCGCGGCCAACTTCGCCTCGACTCGAACTCGTTGCGGCAAGCAGGATGAAAGTTTCTCATCGATTTCCCGCTGAGCAGCTTCGCGATTCTGCGTAACCCGCTCTAGGAAGTCGAGCTTCTGCCTTAACGCTAGCCCATCCAAAATGCATCACTGCATATTGTCAAAGACAGCTCTCAGTTGCGCAGCGTTTGCTTCAACCTAGGCACGCAGCCGGGCAGATTCGCCTGAAGCCTCCTCATGTTCCTTCCACCTCAAGGTTGCTTCTTGTTCGAAATGGCGGAGGAAGGGAACGCTCTGCTCAACCCATGCAGCCCGCTGGGAGTTCAAAGCTGACACTTCCGGAGCGGGATGCCTGAGCTTAATCTTATACAAACAAGTCTCGATCTTCCTGCAGTAGTTAACCCAAGACTCGACGACGCCCTCGCTGTGGAAGTTCATGAGCATAGCCAACATAAGATTAACCTCAGCAGCAAAATTTGCACGGATGCGAAGGCCTCGGCGTCAAGATCCTTGACAAACTCACGCAACATTCGCAGGCTATTCGCAACACCCGTGGAAGACGGGCGCTTAGAAAAGGGCCCTGCCGGCATTAAGATGCGAGACTCAAAGGGATCTGGAGCTGGTGCGATTGCTGCAAGACAAGTTATGGTCAAATGACGGTTCAAAAGATAAAGAAAATGCACGAGTGATAGAGTCTACTATACCGGTTGCAACAGGTGGCAAAGTTGGAAGTACCGGTGGCACAACTATTCTCCCGTCCTCGCCTTCAATCTGTAATGCTGCAATCAATTCAAAGAAGAATTAGCAACGACTTAGCTGCCCGTAAAAGAAAGGAAAGGGATATTTGCCAAAGATTATACTCACCAACACCACAAGAGCTAGCAATCTCTGACTGGAAGGAGAAATGCGGGATCAGCAACTGATATAGGTGGTAAAAAAGACTCCTACAAAGTTGTGAAAATATACAGTCAGTATAAGGAAGATGGTATCCACAATTTGACCAGGTATATCGCAAACCCATACCTTCCAGCATTTGAGAGAACACCAGGGATGGCGAAAGGACGACTACCATCAGAGTAGCAACTGGTGACGCTTCTTCGGGTGGCACAACCTCAGCGCTCACCACACCTACATTCAAAACAAACAAAATGTCATCAGAGGGGACTGAAAAGGATTGCGAAACAAAAAGTAAACAGCGACTCGAGACCTACCTGATGGATCGTCAGCCAAGACCGCGACGGAAGCATCACCAGGCGCATCGGTTTCTTCGCTCTCCTTCAATGGAACAGTTTCGGCGCCTGTGGCTTCATCCCCCAATTCGATAAGAGCTGTTGTGACGCTTGCGATGCCCACCGAGATCGGGGAGCCGCAAAAGGAAAGAATGGCGGTTTGGGCAGTCCTAGACTCCCGAGAGA
Source organism: Agapanthus africanus (assembly GCA_030015575.1). Classification (NCBI taxonomy): domain Eukaryota; kingdom Viridiplantae; phylum Streptophyta; class Magnoliopsida; order Asparagales; family Amaryllidaceae; genus Agapanthus; species Agapanthus africanus. The sequence goes on along the minus strand of JASDDO010000019.1, from coordinate 767,693,196 downwards.
GAGTAGCAGCTTCGGGCTCTTTGGTCGCTGTCATCTCGCCTGCCACCTCATCGTCAGGACTTGGCCCTACAGAATATAGTATATAAGAATTTGAAGATCAAGTTCTAACAAAATACTCAAGGTTATGTTACCTTCAGGCAGCTTTCCGTCATCTTCCCGAGCCGCGCGCACCACCTGTCTATGGGCGATAGACAGGGCAGCTGGAGCATCTTCTGGAGGAACGGCGGCAGATGGGGTGGTGCTTGAACCAGCACCCATAGCCAAGCTGACATCCCATTCTCTCACCGCATGCTTTATACTCTTCTTGTCGGCCTTGGCAGTAAGAAAAGATCTCCTCAAGACCTCTGTCAAAGTGATGTCATCGTCCGAACAAGGAGCTGCCTCTGGAGCCGTTACGGCGTCCGTCATCGGCTGCTTAAGCGAGGCCTCTTGCAGCAATACTGGGGGGCTGGGGCTTCAGCAACCGGCCTTGGAAGCGTCGCCGCATTACCATGCGGGATCTGAATCGCACTCGGGATAACCTGAGTCGAGGTAGTCCCTGCAATAAGATGAAAAGGAGGGGGTCAGACTACGAATGAAGAAAAAGGGAACGAAGGCACAACAAGCTGAAATATACCAAGGCCTAAAGAAGCACGGAGCCTCTCTTCCTCTTCAAAAGTTTTGAGAGAAGCCGCGAGAGCCTTTTCGGCAGAGATACCTATTGAAGAAGAAACCGTCAGTCAAAGCATAATAAAAAAAATAGCCACGGAAAAATATCTGAAGTATACCTGACTGTGTGATGGTAATCAGCGTTGCTTCAATGCGAGCTAGTTGCTCCGAAACCGCGATGGCAGCCTCTAGATTGGTATCATCCGGCGCAATGAACAGACCCTCATTGGTCCAGTACTCGCATAAGCCTTCGCTGTAAGGAGCATGGAGCTCCTGGCCAAGTACGACATCAACAGAGAAAAGCGATTTCTTCTTTTTCTGCGAGCGAATGCCAGCAGCCTGCAACAAGAGCTTGCGCTTGTCAGGCAACTTTGGGCTGCGAGTCCCGATCTCCATACCCGTGCTAGACTCAGGAGACGCTGCAGCTACCGCTTCCACAGGCACACGGGGCAGGAGCATCTCAGGCATAGCGCATGGTACCACAACCGCAGCGGCGTCTTTCAAGGGAGGATGAACGATGGTCCATCGCTTCAGGGGAACGGCTGGATTACCAGCGGGGGAAGCACCCTTGCGATCAAGCAATAATCACTTTTCTTCCCTGATAACAGCACCCATCGTGTGCTGGTACCATGCCACATATACGTTCAGAACTTTTGGCACGCAGCTCGGCTCGCTGATAAAGAAGTTAGACCTAGTGTTTAGCTACATGAAATGATGCAACGCACTACGGATACCTTCCTCTGTAACCGCAGGCTCAACTAAAAAGGCTTCAAGAGGGACACCCTGATTATAGCTTGATTGTTAAGTGAAACGATGCGGGTTGTATCTCATGAACAATGCCGAATCATTCTGCCTAAACACTAAAAAGCCCGGCCTGATTGAATATAAGTGAAGAATCTCCCGAGCTTTCAAGGTAGAAGCCTCGTCCTTGAAGGTGTCCCACAGCGGCTGCACCATCTTCGAAATTCCTTGCCGATAGTTAGAACCTTATAGACGAAGGTCATGCCATCCCCGACCATACGCGGGCGAAGAATCAAGCCCTGAGCCTCTCGCTGAGTCGGTTCCAAAACGGAAGCATCAACTAGCCACATAACCCGAGGAAAGTTATGACTTTCATAGAAACGGGGCCGCTTGTAGACTCCAAAAGCGCCGAGCACATGCAGCTCGAGCCACGAAGTGAAATATTGCATCGGGAAGTTTACGGGCTGCACCCCCGGCTGAGTAGTGTCGGCCGCCAAGCTAAGGCCATGGTACAGGTGAGCTAGTCCGGCGACCCCGACGGCCACTCGCATCCCAACAACCATTCGGTGGGCTGGGTAGAAGACGGATGGCCTCAAATGGCGAGGGTGCATCGGGAGCACAAACCAACTTAACCAAAGACCGAGAAATCCCAAGAAAAATGTCTCTTCATCGACGTCTGAGGCAGCAAGCTCTGCGAAAGGAACGACCGGGGTATCCGGAATGAAGAAGATACTCTGATCCGCCTCCGCTGCCGGCTGGTTGTCTAAACCAAAGCCAAAAGGATCGTCGAGTTTGGCGAATTTCGTGGCTTCCTTCGACAGGACTTCTGAGCGGAGAAAACGGGCGATGAAATCTATGAAGTTAACCCCGTGGCTTCCCGATTCAGGAAATAGACTCTCATAAATATTCAACACCTTAATCAAACTTGGGAATTGATGTTGAATGGCGTTCTCCAGAGAAAGACCCATCATCACTGACTTGGCAGCAAAGACGTACTCGTCAGGAGGAAGTAGCTCCTCGTAATGCTCTCCCCTGACAGGCAAGCAGGATAGCTCTGCGAATTCCTCCAAAGAGATCGACACTTCCCAATCTAATAGAAGGAAGGTATGAGTCGGAGTATTCCACTGCTCCAGGAAAGCTTTGACCCACCATACAGGGGGCGTAGAATACTGGAAGAGAGAAGTATAAATCGCGGGATACAACCCGAGCTTCAGCAGCTGCAATTTCTTGGCCAGCAAAATGTATCGGGCCCACTGCAAGTATCCAGCTGGATGGCGAGGAGTCAAGCCTATCATGTACAGCTGGCCCCAAGGCATGACTCACCTTGACATATACACCGCCCTAGAATATCCAAATCCATCGGTGGCTGTACAGGTATCGCGGCCATGGAAGGCTGAAGGAGACCCTCCGAAGTCCAGTTGACCTCCTCCAAGGTATAGTTCACTGGGGCTGGGTCGGCGTAGTGGATCGCCGAAATAGGCTCCGAAGGTGCTGCACAAGAAAAGCTACACCGACCCCTGATGATTTGATTATACCACGTGCCCCATAAATGAAGGTTCTTTTGCTCCGGGTCGTGATCTTTGATCAACGCGAAGACTTCCCTATCCACACGCGCTTCAAGGAATCCTCTTTCCGAACGAACAAACGGGAAAGAAATGTCAAAAAACATAGTTCCTGCGCGAAAAAGAACAAAAGTTAACCGGCAGTGCTACAGTTTAAGTTCTGTCACTTGGTACATTAAATTCGTACCGCACTGCAATGCAGTAGAAAGGAGCCAAAGGGTACCCACACAATCTAGATGACGGCTCATCATTAATAAGACAGCCTCATCATCGAAGAGACACTCATTAAATAGAAAATACTAAAAGGATTCTCAGTTAATGAGGGGCCCCTCAGGCCAAGGAGTTAATCTCCCTTGAGAGTAATGCTCTGCAGACAGGGGTGACACCTGTCAACCCTAATCATGAGGGGAATAAAAATTCCCCAAGAATCCAAAAGAGCCATGCTCTGTGAAGACGATGGAATCATCCATCAAAACCCTGAAAAAGCAAAGTTTTACTGAGTTAAAAACTCCGAGATCTTTAAGATCTGCAAAATGAACTCTAAGAGTTCTTCATTAATGGGTTAAGAAACCCTAAAAAAGATCTCTTTAGATCTATGATCTAACAAGAGCAAAGCTCTGTTGAGAAACCCTAAAAAGTCTATATGATTTGAGAAGAGCAAAGCTCTGTTGATGGATAAAACCTTAAAATATATTTTTAAGATCTATGATCTGAGAGGAGCAAAGCTCTATTAATAAGTTCAATTCTTACCGAATTTGGACAGAGTTTTGACTCTGAAAAATTTCTTAAAGGTGGAGAGCTTTGCTCTGGAAGAGAATTAAATTCTAGGGAAACAAGAACAAAGCAAGAAGATGAACAGAGGTCATCTCAAGGCCAAAGGCCCTATTTATAGGCGCTGGAAGTCAATCCAATTTGCAAGACAATCCAACGGTGGAAAAGCTGCCACCGCTGCACTCACGTGTGATCCACATGAGCGCAATGGTGGGGGCATTTATTTCCCCCAATCAGAGCAAAGATCTGTTCAAATTTTGAAATTTGAAATGGAGCAGCGCTTCATAAAAATGCTCGCGCCAAGAGCGCCAGCGCTAAGAGTCAAAGACTCTGAGGCAGCGCTCACGTGCAAAGCGCGAGAGCGCTCGTGCCAAGAGCGCCAGCGCTAAGAGTCAAAGACTCTGAGGCAGCGCTCACATGCAAAGCACGAGAGCGCTAGCGCCAAGTGCGCCAGTGCTAAGAGTCAAAGATTCTGAGGTAGCGCTCACGTGTAAAGCACGAGAGCGCTAGCGCCAAGTGCGCGAGCGCTAAGAGTTAAAGACTCTGAAGCAGCGCTCACATGCAAGGCACAAGAGCCCCAAGCGCTAGAACTAAATGTTCTCCACTGTTGGATCAAAAATCCAACGAAGATGATAAATCATTAAATTACCAGAATAAAATTCTGTTGAGAAAATACTCCTCAAATCTTCCCAAACAAGAAATATTGTGCTCTGTAAATCAGAGCACCGTTGGATCAATGATCCAATGGTGATTAAAAATCACCAAGATACAGAATAATCTCTGTATGGGAAAAAAATTCCAATCTTAATAAAAACAAGAAAATTGTTTTCTGTAAAAATAGAAGCCCTAGGATCAAAGATCCAACGGTGAGGAAATTCCCAAATCAATCAGAGAAAAGATGTCCTTAACTGATTCAATGAAACAGCCTCCACTATATAAAGGCCCCAAGACATCAGGTCTTAAAGAGAGGAACCCCCCTAAAAACTTCAGAAAAAGAGAAAAAAACTCCCAATAGGTTTAAAGTTCTTTCAAAAAAGAAAAGGAGAAAAGCAAGCTCTAAGAAGAAGAAATTTTCTTGAAGGTAAATAAAAAGAAGAGAGACCATAACATCTCTTCAATTTTTGAGAGTTTAACTCTCCCATCATAAGAACTCATTTCTTTTTCTAGATCACAGATCCATAAGACAAGATCTTTCACAAAAAAATAAAGAGATCATAGTATCTCCTCATAAATAAGAACCTAGATCAATGAGACAAAGTCTCTTATAAACAGAGAATTTAATTCTCACAAAAGAAAATTAATCAGAACAGCCAAAAAGGCACTCTAATTTAAAGAAGCGCCTTAGCGCTCCATGACTGGCACTCAGTGTAAGTCTACGGTAGCGCCCCGGCCGTCTGTTCCAGGCCAAAATGCGGAAACGAAAACTTTTCTTTAACTAGAAACCGGGGCTACCGCATACTAAAAACCCGGATCGGACCATTTACCTACTACTAGCTAACTAGAGAAAGGGTAGAGAGCTATACCGAGCGATCCGTGTCCTTCGGTCTTTGGCCACCATCCCGATCTCCTCGCGGCATCTCCGGTCTAGACCTCCTCGTCGGAAAGGCACCACATTACCGAGTCTTTTTACGGGCTCCCACCTCTGAACCGAGGCAACTCGGACACGAAGTTGGCAAGCCGACGTGTCCAAGATTGCTGTAGACTGAGTGTAGAACGCTATATCTCGAGGGGTTGTCTGAAGTTGCCATTTGGATGTGAAGGTGGAGGAATCAACTTTTGGAGATGAGCTAAGGGTTTTTGTGCAAGCAAATGAGATTAACCCTCACACCAAAAATTTGGATAGCTCTCTCTAATTCTTGTGGCCGTCCATGATAAAGGAAGAGGGGGAGGTGAGCACAAACAAGGTGGGGTGAGCATAAGAAAAAGGGTTGAGGTAATCATAAGCCAAAAGCAAACCTCACTTCATAATCATAACCAATCCAATCTCCATCAATTCAAATAGCAAGTAATGATGGACCAAAAAGTAATCATAAGAGGCTAGAACCATCATGAACCCTCCATCACAAAAAACATCCTCCATTTTTCTAATTTGCACATTTGCAAATAAGCCCCTCCATCAAAGGAATTTCGGCCAAGAAGGAATAAAGAAAAATGGCCGAAACGGAATGCAAACTGGCAACTTCAAAAAAGCGATCCCGTAATAAATTACAGGAAAACCCCGTGACTGTATATACATACAAGCATTTGTATTCCGACCGAATACAAAAGCAATGAGACAAAATCTATACTGTATAATACTAGGATCCGGCTTAAACCAAAGCCCGCTAGTATTATCCGTCCGAACCATAACACGTGCATAAGTACACGCGTACGTTCGAACTCTGCCATAAATCCATACGGCCTCTACAGCGTTTCGCCCGAAACTTGAGAAACTGTCTGTGGGGGACTCTAAAGACTCGTCAATACCATGGCTGTGGATTTAACCACTAGCACGTCAGAGGTATTAGCCATACGTAACGGGCTACCAGGTATTGACCACAAGGGAGGTCGATGAGCGAACTCATCCTGACACCCTACTGAGCCTGTCAGTGACAATATCCGTACAGTCCGGTCCGTTCGTCTATGAGCATCGCATGTCGGGACTAGGGGGTTGGTAAAAGTCAGACCCCCAAAAGCGGTACAAGTCGGGTCGGAGTGTAGCCCAGAACACCCTGAGATTCTATTGGAATACCAACCAGTAAATCTCCTGCCTTGGCCAAGGACTTCGTGTAATGGCTCTCCTAGACACAGCACGACCTCACCCCCAATACCGGGAGAGACGAACCCCTGCCGATCCGCTGACTGCCTCCATGTGGCTCGGGACTGTACCCAACTAAAATCTGTTTGCACGACTCCTTTGAGACGTGGTAGGGTAGTAATCAAAGTACAGTGGGAAATCACACGAGACAAATGATGATCTCAGGTCGATGAACTAACCTGTACACATGTCACCAGGGAACTGCTATCTGACGTCAGGTATAATACCAACTAGCATGTTCCCGGCGAGTCATGTCTATTGTACTCATAACCCAATGAGCACCTGTATACATCTTAGGTGAACCAATTGACACCAGTGGCTTGTGAGACCGGCCACCGCCCCTCGTCGGGGTCTCGTCTGTATACACTAGTCTACTCTGGAGTATCGATGCCCTGTCTCGAAAACCCCCACGACTAGGGACCTTTTAATGATGTGCTTATAGACCCCAGCTCCCGCGTATATGATCGCCATCATACTGCTGGCAGTCAAGCAAGAATCCTAAGGGCTCTGTCCTACCGGTATAGGTCATCCCTCAATCATTGCAATCACGTGCCTGTGATCCAATAATTGACTCTGAGGGCACCATATCCAACAATCTCCTACTTGCACTCAAGGCTAATTATTGCGATGTCGCATTCTCACAGCCCGTGTGATACCGAACACCCAACTCCTCTACTAATCAGTCTCACAAAACCCGTTTGCGAAACTATTGCGTTCGAGGAATAGCCACAGTGAGCGGATCCGCCCTGATGTTTCTTTCTATGTCTCTCTTGATCTCAAGTTCACAGCGAAACCCATCTCCCGAAATGAACAATACCTGTCTTAGAATATGTCTGGATATCTGATGGGACCTAGTTCATAAATGAACTCCAAATCCAAACTTCTTAGACTGTATCGACAACTGAACTTAATCAGTATCCTGTGCCATGCCTCCCTCAGTATCCCCTTGGATCACCTGTCCAAAACACTGCCCTATTTCAGAGGAAAAACTATAACTCTGACAGCCACTCTGTCATCCAATTCACCTTGGAAGCCTGGAATGATAACTGTCTCCTAAAAGAGGCTGTTGTTATCATATCCCTAGAACATCAACTTATGTTCTAAAACTGCTTCCGAATGTTTCTCCAGGATTGGATCAATATCTTATTGCATCTACTGCAAAAACAATATCTGGTGTGGTACTTGACATCTTATGATCAACTCAATTGCCTAAGCAAGTGATCTGCCAATCATGCACATCCCTCTCCCCTTTAGTTTGTAAGACACCTTTAGAGAAGGTGACTCCATCACCTGTAGGTACACTACCGTGCCAGGAGTCGTCCATTCTAAAACACCTTTAGAATGCTGTCAAAGTACCCAGATTGGGAAACTACCCAAATCTAGATCTAAAACCATAGATCTAGTAACCAGAATATCTGATATAATATCCATATCCTATGTGGAGAAACCACTGTGTGACAACCAAAATATAACCGATCGTAGTATAGGAATTTCTCTTCCTACTCTGTGTATGTCATCCAAATACCAGGACATCACACCCTACTACCTTCTGAACAGATCCATCCCCTATTCTGATGAAGTCAAACCTATGACTGTCATATCAGAAATAGATGATCTATCTCCGCTACATCTGCTTTAGTCTTTAAATAGACACAAGCTACTTGTCCACTACTCTTCCGCTGCTCCCACTGATTACGACAACCCTCTGGCAGAGTCATATACAAGTGCACTTCTAAAGCCAGTTCAGAACGACGCTATATTTATCCTCCCGCCGGGTCTCACAGTCTCGAACAACAGTAGTGTCAAGTCTGGGTAAACAAGAACCTCCCTGTCACCGTCCTTGAGGCTACCGGAGTACCTCTCGGGTGCCTAAGGTTACCCACCATCACTGCGGAGTGGCAAATGGATTATCAAATCAGATTGAATCTTTAGGTTCTCATCAAATTTTCAGTAATCGTTTGCGGTTCTGGAATCACTTCCAGTTCAACCATACTCCCACTACTGTTTTCTGAAAAAATCCATTTTACTAAAACTGTGGCGAGTTAAGAACAATATCACTATTGATCTTCCACATGGTAGAAAGTCAACCCTCTTCATAGCCCGGGTCAACCTACAAACAGCCATTACAGAAACGTGCCTTGAGTTATCCAGAGTCTGGTTTTAAGCATAAGCCGGACAACTCCCCGTACCTTAACATCGTTAAGATATGAACCGTTCTATATCCAATATAGAAACGGAGGCACTGATTTAATTGGAACCAGATTCAAATCATGCAACTATCTCCAGTGCATGTCAACTAAATGGAAAGAGGCCGATCAGCATTACTCAATTTAGGAGTGCTTCCAATTATGAATAACCTGAAAGAGAAACAAGTTCTCTTAAAACCATTACCATCAACTGAATACTATACACAAGTATCTACATCTTCGATCACCTTGAAGAATCCCGATACTTGCAACATCTGGTTCTCTACTTTACTCTTATACCTATAACTTCTTAAAACTTGGACCTTGTATTTCTACGAAACACATGTCTAAGAACTAATGAAGTCACAAGTAAACAGAATATGGTATGAGTACCAACCCCTCCGTCCTCACGGACACTGGACAACATACAATACTCTGTATAAGTCCCTTGAGTTGAATAACTCAATCCCTGTGTGTCCTAGGTTGAAAACTGTACTATGGTTAAAAAGAATTACACCGCTGTTTAATGCTCCTTACCTAACCATCCACGGATATAGGTAAATGTCATAGACATAATTTCAAAAAATTATATCTCACTCTAAAAAAATAGACGTACAGATATATCAATTTGAAATTGGTGCATAACAACGGATATTCAAAACAAAATATTTGTCGTCCGGCAAACAACCCAGGTGACTTCCTCAAATATCACGAATTACAACGAATCCCGATATAATGAGGATGATCACCTAATTCCCAATAACTTACTCCCACTCATCATCTGTAAAATCATACAGATGTGAGAATCAAACCTGGTAAATACATACCCTGGAGAAAGGGATAATTGGGAAATCAGTTTTCTTTTAACAGTACACAGTGAAACTGAAACATGAAAATGTTTCGTAGGGTTATCCGGGTATTCCTAGTAATGCCACTTCCATTATCCAGATTTACAACTGTAACCGTATATTTTTTTGCCATCTCTCCAAATCCCTTTATTTGTCTTTAGTCGTTACCTTCTGTACACCCTCTTAGGCTAAATGGTTTTCTTCCTTCCCTACCTTTCGGCACCAGCCTATGGTTTGGAAGAAGACTATCCAATAAGCATAATGGGTGTACTGTCCTAACCCTAGGAGCACTCGCCACCTGAGAGAAGGTGAAGATAAAGGACAACCGAATAAACCTTATTCCTATTTCTCCTGAACCAGAATCCATCCGCGACTATTGATCGGCCAAAGCCTGATTTGTTGTCCCCTCATCTATCTGGGCGCAAGTTGTTCAAGCAAAGTACTGGAACAAGTTCCTTCGAGTTCGTATATAACCATACGATGGAGTATCCATTAACTGTGGATCTTCGTAGTGATACGGAGTGTTCTGGAGAAATACAAAGGTGAAGTAGGAATGGCGATGAAATACTTTGTTTGGTCGTGAATAGCAGTCGCATTTTACTTTGCCCTCTTTCTAATCCCTTTATTTGTCTTTACTTAATACCTTCTGTACACCATACTTAGGCTAATCGGCTTTCTTCATTCCTTACCGTTCGGCACCAGCCTAAGGTTTGGAAGAAGACTATCTAATAAGCGTAACAGGTGTACTATCCCCTAATCCAAGGAGCACTCGCAACCTGAGAGAAGGTAAAAGGAAAAGACAACTGAATAGTCCTATTCGTTTTCTTCAGAACCGGAAACCATCCTCGAATCTAGAACAAGTTCCTTCGAGTTCGTATATAACCATACGATGGTTTTATCCAATGGAAGTGAATGTTCGTAGTAATACGGGGTGTTCTGGAGAAAAGGGTAAAAGTAGGGGTGGCAATGAGGTATGAAATGTTAGTGTATATGCCCTAGGGGCCATTATTGTATCATACTAGATTGTATATTACTTAATGGAAGCTTGGGATATTCACAATTGTATATACAGTCTTGCTAAAATTGGTAGTATGCTACTTGGTTTGTGTCTACTTTAATATGTGCATATGTTTCTTGCAACGTATCACTTATATATATTAGTAGAGCCCATAGGATCTTTGCTTGATTACCAGCGTTGTGATGGCAGTCACACCAGTGGGGGCTGGGTAGTCTGTAAGCAACATCCTATACAGGTCCCTGGTCGTTGGATTATCGAGATAGGGCATCGATATTCTGGAGTAGACTAAGTGTGTACGCTTCTCATCCCAGTTGGGGAGATGGTCTGTCCCACAGCCATCAGTACGTCGTACTGGAGATAGTATACAGGTGCTCGTTAGGTTACGGGTACACCGGACAGGACTCACAGGGGAACTGATTGGTTGGTATTATACCCTTCGTCAGTTAACAGTTCCCAGATGACATGATTACAGCATAGTCCGCAGACTTGACACTTCTACTTCGCCTCGAGTGTGTCCCACTGTTCTTAGATCGCTACCCTACCACGGCTCAAAAGAGTCGTGCAAACAGGTAGCAGTTGGGTGCAGTCCCGAGCACTTGGAGGCAGTAGTGGTTAGATAAGATTCGTCTCTCCCGGTATTGGGAGATGATATCGCGCTGTGTCAGAGAGCCATTACGCAAAGTCCCTGACCAGGGCAAGCGAGATATACTGGTAGGTTCCAGTAGCTTCTCAGGGTGTAATGGGCTTCGCTCCGACATGACTTATACAGCTATTAGGGGACTGACGCTTGCCGCCCCCCTAGGCTTGATATGCGATAGTCTTAGATGAACAGACCGGACTGTATGAAGATTGTCACATCAGGCTCAGTGGGAGTTCGGATGATTTTCCTCATCGGCCTTCTTATCGACATCTACATGGGGACCGTTACGTACAGCTAGTGCCGCTTGCGGTCTGTGGTTAAACCCACTGCCAGCGTAGTGTCGAGTCTTTAGAGTCCCACACAGAAAGTTTCCCTGCTCCAGGCGAAACGATATAGAGGTCGTATGGTATTACGACAAGGGTTCGGACGCGTACGTGTGTTTACGCACGTACGACTTTTCGGACAGTTTTTACTAGCCGGCTTTGGTTTAAGCCAGATTCTAGTATCAGGTTATTGGATTTATACAGTCTAAAGTTTTTCCGTGTTTTCACGGATTGGAGGGGCATTCTCGTAATTTGTCGGGAAGCTTCTAGAAGAGTGGTGACTAAGGGGTTAAGGTGGCATTGCATTAAATGAGATTAGTGACTCATTTGTGTGATTCATCCATGTCATTAATGCATCATAAATGCTTAATGACTCATAGTGATGAATCACTCATAGATATTTATGAAACATGGATGTTAATTCAATTATTTCATTTTTGGATAAATAATAATGCTTCATATATATTATGATAACATTATTATCTCATTGCATTCTCATCTTCACCTTCTCTCTCCTCAAGCTCACTCTCTCTTCAAACCCTAATCCTAACCTCTCATGTATTGAGATCAAGGGTTAGCTAGACTAATACATCCATAATCTCACTCTATATCCCCTAGGTAGCTTAGATTAGCACTTTAAGCAACCTAGTTATCTCAAGTTTGAGATTAAGCTTGGCGTAGGAGCTTTCGGGTGGATCGTCTTTGATTCGAGGAGGCCATTGAGGTGCCGATGTTCCAAGGAGCCTATGAGGAGTTGATGACTGCGATGAAGACCCGAAGGACTAGTATCGTGAGATATAACTTCGTATCCGAGTAGTTAAACCTCTAGTTGTTAGTTAGCAATGGTTTAGAAACGATTCATGCGCTCAAGTCCGTGTTACGAAGCTTTGATAATCGTTTTTTCATATATTCCGCCTCCCCGCAAGTTCGTGGGGTGCGTGACATGGACTTACAGTGGTATCAGAGCCAACTAAACCATTACTAGCTTGTTAGCAAATGATTAGAAGTTCGATCGACGGAAAACACGAAAACGAAACCTTGAAAATTCCTAGTTTCTGTTAATTTTAAACCTGCCTAAAAATTATTTGACATACCTTAAAATTCAGAGCAGGGTATTTTAAGAATACTGGGAAAAAACGAGCCAGTAACTCGGCAAAACGGCCGCGGATCCGCGGCAATAGAGTGCTTATGCCGCGGATCCGCCGCCGAGTCAACGCCGAGTTGACTCGGATTTGCTCAGTAATTCCTATTTTGTAGTTTTCTGTTTTCTTGTATGTTCTGTTTCTGCCCAGGTTACCTCTGTGCTGATTTGCTTTTGGGGTAGGCACGGATATAGGTAATCGATCGATGTTCTAAACTATTTGCTAATTGGTTCTTTATCTGTAATGTTTAATGTGTTCGTAAACCTCCCCTAACTGCTAGTATGTCGGTTGGCAGGAGGTTGCACATTTCTGAAATGTTTACTGTTTGTGTATATGAACTGTGTTGGACTGTTGTGATGATTAGCCGGGGTTTGAGATGTGTTTAATATTCATTCATTAAATATAAATGTAATTTGATGTAATATTCTTTTGCGGGGCACATCCAGGTTGCGGTTGTAGCCACCGTTGTATTATTTCTTTTTACTGTTTTTTGCTCCTAGGATAGACCCAAGGTGGGGTACACAAACTACCGGGTACGTCAAAGTGTTTAGTGGCCTACTCACATTGTTGAGGGAGACCGCTTCACTTCGGGCACTTGACGGTTAGTTTGCCGTACCCGTAGGGGTCTAAGGTGGGGTAATGGCTATTCATCACAACTGTGTAATCCGTCTTTTATTGCAGGCTCAAAGCAAATGCGGATTGCTAGTAAATCCAATAAAGTTTATCTGTGATCTGGAATGCTTATTATTGCGTCTGACGAATGTACAATATCTATATATAAATAGCTATTAGACGTCACTTATGTTTTACACCCGCGCTAGCCCAGCCCCTGCTCTGTCGTTAGTTAAGTAACCTAACGGGTGATGACGAGACCCAGTGGCGAATGCGGATGGCATAAGAGGACGTGGTATTTTCGTTGTTTTCTGCAATGATAGGATAAATGATGGGACGCATTATTATAATGCAAAGAAAATAAACCATAGTTTAATCGTTGGAACAAATTTAAAAAGAAACCACTCGGTTATTTTAAAAAGATCAGAATTTTTAATTGCGGAGCTTTAACCACTCCTTTTAAAAAGTATCAGGTTCCTTCGATTATATCAAGTTCACTACGTTCACAGTTTTGCCAAAATCATTCGTAGCCCTCCATCATTTCATATAGATAGTCAATAGTATTCAAGCTATATTTGTTGACTAAAGTCAAGGCACGGTGTTTGGTAGCTGTTGGATATTTATATGCAGCATAGATAGATGCGTTGGTTTGGGACAGTCGTATTACCTTGTTGACTAAAATCAAGGGTATGTACGGATGGGTTCAAATTAACCTGGATAATGACGGGTAGAACTTGACATGTGACTTATGATTTGTTGACTAAAGTCAAGGTCATAAGAGCATGGGGAAAAAATCCACATCGGGAATTTCTAAAGAAACAGAAATTTACAGAGAAAGCATACCATTTTGGAGTTTGATGAATGTTGGTAGGATTCCTTCAACATTATCATACGATGATATTTTGGATCCCGATCCTACTGTGAGTACATGCTACTTATCAGGAGATTCATCACTTAACGATCAATGCTATAAACCAAGTAGGTGCCTAGAAAGGTGTCAGCGGGGTTACGCCCCCAGAGAAAAGAGGTTATTTAATTAAGGAACTTCGCGAAAGCATTGGAAAACCTCCCTCGAAGTATCGACACTGGCCTGGCTGAACGGTTAAGCAAGTATTGTACAGTGAGAATTTTCCTGGCTAATTCTTCTTTTATGGTTTGAGGAAGGATTCGAGAAACAGTGGGAGCCATCCTGTTTAGATAAACTTAAAACCAATCTAAACTTGCAACAGCATCATGCTAAAATGTTTTCTTCTCTCTCTCTCTTAATTGCAGCGACCTTGTGACCACACCTAGGTTACATCTAGATAAAAAATTGACTAAATCTGACTTATACGACTGGCAAAGGTCTACACTGATGTCCATTGGCTATAACAAGCTGGACCACCCTATTACTACTCAAGATCCTGTCGTCCCAGGTCCAGTTTCCACTGTCGCGGATATGGATATCCGTCAGACAAGGGAAAAAGATAAAGCGAAAGCTAAGTGCCTCGTGTTAGCTTCAGTTGATGGTGTATACCAGAAGCAGCACGAGAAGATGGACTTATTTTCCATCTTTCTCCATAATAAAGATTTATATGGAGAGCAATCTCATATCACTAGATATGAAATCTCGAACGAATTAAATCAAGCGAGGTTGGCTAACGGGTCATCTGTAGGGGACAACGTCCTTACAATGACTAGCTATATTGATGAGCTCCAGGACCTGGAGACCGCGTTGGGAAACGAGTCAGATACTGACTTGATTCTACAGTCTCTGCCTCCTACCCTAAAGGAAACCAGGGAAGGAGAAGGAAAGAGAAAGGCAAAAGGTTCGGGACTGGATATAATGAAAGAGGGACGTTCCTATTGTTACAAGAATGAACATTGGCAGAATGATTGCAGGGCTTTAGAAGCCAGTAACCAGGATACGAATCATGTTGTGGCTTCAACCTCAAGTGTGTTTGTTATTGAGAACTGTATATCAGTTAACCCCACTTCCTGGGTATTGGATACCGAGTCAGGAACTCACATCTGTAATTCATTACAGACTCTGAGAAACCGTAGGGTTATAGGGATAGGTGATATGACCCTCACGGTTGCTAACGGAATGAGCATGAATGCTGAATCAGTAGGGGAATATCATCTTGGACTGACAACTGGGCAAATATTGATTCTGCGTAACTGTTTTTATTTACCAGGTACGACTTGTAATATCATATCTGTACCCTTACTATCTAAGGAAGGATATGATTTTACTTTTACAAGAGATGTGGTTCACATCCACCTAAATCAAGTTATGATTGGGTCAGGTACATTAGAAAATGGAATATACGTATTAAATCAAGCTCAGATTTTCAGTGTCCAGAGCACATTTAAAAGAAAGTCTCCGGAAACAAATCAGGCTTTCTTATGGCATTGTAGACTAGGTCACATCAATGAGAGAAGGTTGACTAAGTTACATAGAGAAGGATATTTGAATCCGTTCGAATATCAATCTTAAGCTACTTGTGAATCCTGTCTCATGGGAATGATGACAAAGACTCCATTTACTGGACACGGAGTAAGAGCAAGCGAGCTCTTGGGACTCATACACAGTGACGTGTGCGGTCCAATGTCTACACATGCGCGAGGTGGTTATTCCTACTTCATTACTTTTACGGATGATTTCTCTAGGTATGGATATATCTTCTTAATGAAGCATAAATCCGAGGCCTTTGAGAAATTCCAAGAATACAAGAATGAAGTGGAAAAATAAACCGGCAAAAGTATCAAGACACTGAGATCTGATCGAGGTGGTAAATACTTAAGTGCCGAGTTCCTATGTTACTTAAAAGAGAATGGAATTCTCTCTCAGCTTACTCCTCCATACACACCACAACATAACGGTGTATCGAAAAGACGGAACTGAACCCTATTGGATATGGTACGTTCCATGATGAGTAACGCTGAGTTACCGCGATCATTCTGAGGATATGCACTAGAATCAGCTGCATATCTTTTGAACCGAGTTTCAACCAAGACTGTGCCTACCACACCATATCAGATGTGGAGTGGGAAGAAACCCTGTCTTAAGTATCTTAAGACATGGGGATGTCCAGCTTTTGTAAAGAAGCAGCATGCGGACAAGCTCGAGGCACGCTCAGTACAGTGTAAGTTTGTGGGATATCCAAAGAACTCCATGGGATATTGTTTCTATTATGCAGAGGAACAAAAGATCTTTGTTTCTCAACATGCCCGCTTCTTGGAAACAGAATTTTTGGAAAATCAGAAGAGTGGGAGCGCAATAGAACTGGAAGAAATTCCAGAACCACAAGCTATTACTGAAACCTTGGTAGAACAAGAAGGTTCGGGAGAACAGGACATCCCGACGCCACTCCGCAGGAGTAGTAGGCAATCTCATCCGTCCGAGAGATACTACGGTTTTCTCATAGACGGGGATAAAGAGGATTGCACTATTGACTATGATGAGCCTACTAGCTTCCAGCAAGCCATTCAGAGCGGTGACTCAGTAAAATGGCTGGATGCAATGCGGACCGAAATGGAGTCCATGTACACTAACAAAGTATGAACTTTGGACATTGCTCCAGATGGGGTAAAACCCGTAGGATGCAAATGGATCTTCAAAAAGAAGATTGGTGTAAATAGACAGGTTGAAACCTATAAAGCTAGACTTGTTGCAAAGGGTTTCCGTCAAAGACCTGGTTTGGACTATGACGAAACCTTTTCTCCAGTGGCTATGCTGAAATCCATTCGGATCCTTCTTGCTATTGCTGCCTTCCACGATTATGAGATCTGGCAGATGGACGTAAAGAAGGCCTTTCTAAATGGTAATTTGGAAGAAAGCGTCTATATGGATCAGCCAGAGGGATTCATTCAGAGTGGGAGCAGCGGTAAAGTATGTAAGTTGCTTAAGTCCATTTATGGACTAAAGCAAGCATCGCGGAGTAGAAACATCTGTTTTGATGATGCTGTCAAAGAATTCGACTTTATCAAAAATCCAGATGAACCATGCATATATAGTAAGATTGTAGGGAGAGCTGTAGTATTCCTCGTCTTGTACGTGGATGACATTCTCCTAATAGGAAATGATATTCCTATGTTACAGTCAGTCAAAGATTCTTGTCACATAAATTCTCCATGAAAGACCTGGGTGATGCCACCTACATTCTGGGGATCCGGATCTATCGTGATAGATCAAAGAGGATATTGGGACTTTCGCAGTCCAGGTACATAGACACCATAGTGAAGAGATTCAGTATGGATGACTCTAAGCGCGGTAACTTACCGGCTTGTCACGGAATCACCCTCTCCAAAGAGATGTCTCCCAAGACTGATTTGGAAAGGGATCGCATGTCGATTATACCCTACGCTTCTGCGGTAGGCTCTATAATGTATGCAATGTTATGTACCAGACCAGATGTAGCATACGTATTGAGCGTTGTGAGCCGGTATCAGGCAAACCTAGGGGAGAAGCACTGGATAGCAGTAAAGAACATTCTCAAGTACCTAAGGAGGACTAAGGAGATGTTCTTGGTGTATGGCGGAAAAAACCTCCAGATGGAGGCCTTTGCCGACTCCGGCTTCCAGAGTAACAAAGATGACTCCAAGTCCATATCGGGTTATGTCTTTACCCTCAATGGAGGGGCGGTCTGTTGGAAGAGTTCCAAGCAGGAGACCGTTGCTGACTCAACAATGGAAGCGGAGTACATAGCTGCTTGTGATGCCGCAAAAGAAGCTGTCTGGATGAAGAAGTTCCTCACAGAACTTCAGGTGGTTCCTTCCAGTGTAGGTCCAATACCTCTGTATTGTGACAACAACGGCGCAATAGCTTTAGCGAAGGAAACCGGGTCCCATCAGAAATCCAGACACATCTTAAGGCGGTATCACCTGATCAGGGAGATCGTAGATCGCCGGGAGATCGAGGTGAAAAGAGTAGAGACAAAGAATAACATTGTTGATCCATTCACAAAGACCCTTCCTCAGACGCAGTTCGAGAGGCTATTCGAGATTATAGGTCTACGATATGCCAGCTCATGGCCCTAGTGCAAGTGGGAGATTGTTAGTATATATGCCCTAGGGGCCATTATTGTATCATACTAGATTGTATATTACTTAATGGAAGCTTGGGAGATTCACAGTTGTATATACAGTCTTCCTAAAATGGTAGTATGCTACTTGGTTTGTGTCTACTTTAATATGTGCATATGTTTCTTGCAACGTATCACTTATATATATTAGTAGAGCCCATAGGATCTTTGCTTGATTACCAGCGTTGTGATGGCAGTCACACCAGTGGGGGCTGGGTAGTCTGTAAGCAACATCCTATACAGGTCCCTGGTCGTTGGATTATTGAGATAGGGCATCGATATTCCGGAGTAGACTAAGTGTATACGCTTCTCATCCCAGTTGGGGAGATAGTCTGTCCCACAGCCATCAGTACGTCGTACTGGAGATAGTATACAGGTGCTCGTTTGGTTACGGGTACACCGGACAGGACTCGCAGGGGAACTGATTGGTTGGTATTATACCCGTCGTCAGTTAACAGTTCCCAGATGACATGAGTACAGCATAGTCCGCAGACTTGACACTGCTACTTCGCCTCGAGTGTGTCCCACTGTTCTTAGATCGCTACCCTACCACGGCTCAAAAGAGTCATGCAAACAGGAAGCAGTTGGGCGCAGTCCCG
Source organism: Agapanthus africanus (assembly GCA_030015575.1). Taxonomy (NCBI): domain Eukaryota; kingdom Viridiplantae; phylum Streptophyta; class Magnoliopsida; order Asparagales; family Amaryllidaceae; genus Agapanthus; species Agapanthus africanus. The sequence goes on along the minus strand of JASDDO010000019.1, from coordinate 767,674,243 downwards.
AGCACTTGGAGGCAGTAGTGGTTAGATAGGATTCGCCTCTCCCGGTATTGGAAGATGATATCGCGCTGTGTCAGAGAGCCATTACGAAAAGTCCCTGGCCAGGGCAAGCGAGATATACTGGTAGGTTCCAGTAGCTTCTCAGGGTGCAATGGGCTTCGCTCCGACATGACTTATACAGCTATTAGGGGACTGATGCTTGCCGCCCCCTAGGCTTGATATGCGATAGTCTTAGATGAACAGACCGGACTGTATGAAGATTGTCACATCAGGCTCAGTGGGAGTTCGGATGATTTTCCTCATCGGCCTTCTTATCGACATCTACCTGGGGACCGTTACGTACAGCTAGTGCCGCTTGCGGTCTGTGGTTAAACCCACTGCCAGCGTAATGTCGAGTCTTTAGAGTCCCAAACAAAGAGTTTCCCTGCTCCAGGCGAAACGATATAGAGGTCGTATGGTATTACGACAAGGGTTCGGACGCGTACGTGTGTTTACGCACGTACGACTTTTCGGACAGTTTTTACTAGCCGGCTTTGGTTTAAGCCAGATTCTAGTATCAGGTTATTGGATTTATACAGTCTAAAGTTTTTCCGTGTTTTCACGGATTGGAGGGGCATTCTCGTAATTTGTCGGGAAGCTTCTAGAAGAGTGGTGACTAAGGGGTTAAGGTGGCATTGCATTAAATGAGATTAGTGACTCATTTGTGTGATTCATCCATGTCATTAATGCATCATAAATGCTTAATGACTCATGGTGATGAATCACTCATCGATATTTATGAAGCATGGTTGTTAATTCAATTATTTCATTTTTGGATAAATAATAATGCTTCATATATATTATGATAACATCATTATCTCATTTCATTCTCATCTTCACTTTCTCTCTCCTCAAGCTCACTCACTCTTCAAACCCTAGCCCTAACCTCTCATGTGTTGAGATCAAGGGTTAGCTAGACTAATACATCCATAAGCTCACTCTATATCCCCTAGGTAGATTAGATTAGCACTTTAAGCACCATAGTTATCTCAAGTTTGAGATTAAGCTTGGCGTAGGAGCTTTCGGGTGGATCGTCTTTGATTCGAGGAGGCCATTGAGATGCCGATGTTCTAAGGAGCCTACGAGGAGTGGAGGACCGCGATGAAGACCCGAAGGACTAGTATCGTAAGGTATAACTTTGTATCCGAGTAGTTAAACCTCTAGTTGTTAGTTAGCAATGGTTTAGAAACGATTCATGCGCTCAAGTCCGTGTTACGAAGCTTTGATAATCGTTTTTTCATATATTCCGCCTCCCCGCAAGTTCGTGGGGTGTGTGACATGGACTTACATGCAACTCTGACAATCCAAAAGCCAGTGTTATAAGAAGGTTCGGTCAACTTGGTCACTGAGTCATAGTCAAGGGTCGGGCCATGGTCGCTGCCAAAGAAAGAGAGAAAAGAAACACTCGGCGTGCACTCTAACCTAGATCAGAATGGTTATCAATTTATCTAATCAGGAAACCTCCCACTGTATCGTCAAATTCTCCTCCAAACCTGAAAGAAGAATTAGTTGGGATCACCCGAGGAGTAAACCAACTCATCAGTGGGAATCATAATCCAACTATCATCGCATGATAACGTGACAGAATCCACTCACGTTATCACACTCCAGAAGGTATGTGCATGCCTGGCAAGTTTCAGTTTCTTTAGAAACTCCCGATATGATTTTTACCCCATGCTCTTATGACCTTGACGTAGGCCAACATATCATAAGTCACATGTCAAGTTCTACCCGTATTATCCAGGTTAATTTGAACCCACCCGTACATACCCTTGACGTAGGCCAAAATAGTAGTACGACTGTCTCAAACTAACGCATCTATCTATGCAACAGAAAGGTAACAAGTAGCTACCATTGTAGGGTTCCTAGGCACGCTAATAAGGTCTCACAAGGCATCAACCATGCCAATTTCAAAAAATACGGTGCCGAGAAACCCTAGACTATGGATCGTTGGCTAGATATTTAGGCGAAAAAGTAAACTAGTTAACATTTAACTAAGAGATACGAAAATACAACCTTTGTAGATCCGGTTCTCCACCTCCATAGCTCCACAATGAAGTCTCCTCGCTGTCCATAACAAGTCCCGGGCTCTAGCGTCGGCTTCATCGGAGAATAGACGGGCTAGGTCATCGATGTCCATGCCGAAGATGATCTACGTCGAGGCATCGCTAAATCAAGCTCCGACTTCACCAAGTCAAGAAACTTGTGAAGAAAACACACTCTACTACTTGGCAAGAGGTAGAGGATGAAGAAATAGGAAGTGAGTAGACGTTAGAATTGGATTTCTCACTCATTTCCATCAATCACCATTGATGGAGCTTGCTTTCTTCTTGAAGAAGAAGATGAAGAAGAAGATAAATGTTATGATAAGAATAATTAAAATAGAAAAGAAAATCCATTATTATCATAAGCAAACCACGGTTAGGTGTAGAGAATTAACTAAGGTTAGATGAGTGGTTAGGGTTAGAGAAGAGACAAGAATGGTGGACTTGTTCAAAGCTTCAAGAAGCTTCAAATAAAACAAAACTAGCAACCATTCTTTTCTCTTTATCTTTTCTAAATGAAATAAATAGATAAATAAATAAGAAAATGAAATGAAACCCTAACCACTTAAGTAACCATGGTTTAATTCTTTACACAAACCCAAACTAGCATGTATCATCAAACATGATACAATCAAGTGCACAAAACTATATCGAATATACAATGTGCACTTCCGAGCGAGAAAATCCATTTAAAGTGAACCGATACTAGTTAATGCAAAGTAATATATCAAATATATAATTATGCATTAAATAATTAAATCAACACTTGATTCAATGATCCGGTCATGTCGCACACAACCGACTAGTATACAATGTATCGGCTTATCGAATCAATCCTCGATTCGATAACTAGGTTATATCGCATACAACCATTCGACACATTCATCGCGAGAATAGAATACGGTATCACATACACGCATTATTCTCGGTCCCGCACATATCTCATATGCGCTCCTATTTCGTTTCGCTTGAACCAGGAAACCTCTGTGTAGGACTCTAAAGACTCGTCAATACGCCGGCAGCAGGTGATGATCATATCAAGCACCCACAAGCCGCAAGCGGTCTGCTAAACGTAACGGCCACCCGGGTATTGAGCGATCTGAAGATCGACGAGCAAGCCCGCTCATACTCCAGTGAATCCAACCAGTAACACTACCGTACAGTCCGGTCTGATCGTCTGATATGTCGTATATCTCGCCTAGGGGTGGTAAACGTCAGACCCCAATAGCTCAATAAGTCGTGTCGATATGAGGTCTATAACAATTCGAGAAACTACTGGTAACACTTACCAGTAAATCTCAGCAACCCTGGCCAGGGATTTCCGGTTATAGCCAATCGAACACAGCGCAACATCAACTCCCTATACCGGGAGAGACGAATCCCCTCCTATCGCTCATTGCCTCCATGTGACTCGGGACTGTACCCAAAAACCACCATTTTGCACGCCCTCTTGGACATGGTAAGATGGAAATCAAAGCACAGTGGGAACCACACAAGACTCTATGACGATCTCGGGTCAACAGACTACTCTGTACCAGTGTCACCAGAGAACTGCCATCTGACATGAGGTATAATACCATCTGGGAGTTCTCGGCGAGTCCGTCCAGTGTACCCAGTCTCTACTGAGCACCCGTATATCATCTCCGATGTCAAACACCAATGGATATGGGATCATCCATCGCCCATCTGTATGGGTCGAGAAGGTACACGCTAGTCTACTCTGGTATATCGATGCCCCATCTCGATACACCCACGACTAGGGACTTTGAAGGATGTACTTATGGACTACCATGTCCCCACTAGTATGATCCGCATCATAGTCCAGGTAGTCAAGTACAGATCCTAAGGGCTTTACCAACATGTAACAGGGAGACAATCAGTGTACACGTTAAGGTAAAGAGCAACCAGATAGCATACTACCATGTCGAGCAAGAAAGTCCTCCCTATATATGTCCCAGCATCCACTACAATATACATCCTATGTATAGTAATGGCCTCTAGGGCATACATATAACTAACAATCTTCCACTTGCACTAGGGCCATCTGTAGCAGTGGTTGCAGTATCTCATACTCAACCATCCCATAAAAAAATCTCTCTTTGGGAACAGGCCTTTGTGAGTGGATCCGCTGTGTTGTCCTCAGAATCTACTCTCCTTACCTCGATCACCCTGGAGATCAACTATCTCCATGATCAGGTGATGCGGCCTCAGAATACGCCTGGGTCACTGATGGGACGGGTGTTCCTTGGCATAAGCCACAACTCCATTGTCTCACAATGGTAGGAACGAAGTTCATCTCATGAACTATTATACACCCAGACTGCCTCTATGGTAGCATCTTAAGCAGCGATGTATTCAGCATTTATCGTCTAGTATGCCACGGTATCTAGCTTGGAACTCTTCCAACATACCGTCCCTTTACTGAGGGTAAAGACAATGCCTGTGACTGACACTCAGTCGTCATTATCACCCTGGAACCATTCCAGTGATTCTCCCCAGGATCGGTTTATACCGTCTCACTACATCTAGTGAGAATTCTAACATCCATTTAGATCTATCTCATAGATCCAAAACCCAGGATTTAGTAGGTATCATTTTGATTCTATTGGAGAATCCTTGTGATAAGCGGAGATCGACCGAGCGTAGCATAGGAAACTCCTTCCCTATCAAGAGTATGTCATCCACGTACTCTACGAGGATCGTCACCATACTCCCTACTACCTTTTTGTTTATACAAGGTTCATCTACCATTTTGATGATGTCAAACTCTTTGACTAACACATCAAAACAGATGTTCCAACTCCGCGATGCCTGCTTTAATCCTATAAAGCATCTTGCACACGTTTCCGCTGCTCCCACTGTCTACGAAGCCCTCTGGCTGTGTACTTATAGACGTACTCTTCTAAAACATCATTTAGAAAAGCAGTCATGACACCCAACCACCAGATATCGTAGTCATGGTATGTAGCCGTGACAAGTAGGATCTGGATGGACTTAAGCATAGCTACTTGAAAAGGTTTCATCATTATCCACACCTGGTCAATGATGCAAACTTTTAACAAGTCTAGCTTTGAAAGTCTCAACTTTTCCATCTACACCAAGTAATCTTCTCAAGATATACTTGCTCCTGATGGGGATTTAACCCTTCAGATATAGCAACCAAAGTCCATACTTTGTTGGTGTATAAGGATTCCATCTCAGATCGCTAAACATCCAGCCATTCTTACAGAGTCTTACTCTCGATAGCCTGCTCGAAGCTAGTTGGGTCATCATCTCATGATGCAATCCTCGCTCCCACTGTCATAGAGAAACCGAAGTATCTCTCAGGTGGGTGAGGAACCCTACTAGATCGGCGGAGAGGCTGAGGTTCGTTGGTTTCTACTGAATCCTCTGGTTGTACCAAATCATCTGCTGTAGTTTGTATAGCTGGAACACTTCCAGTTCTACATAACAGACCTTGCCTCGAGCTTTTCCGGATTTTGCTTTTAGACATAGGCCGGACAACCCCAAATCTTAACTAGCTTAAGACATGGGCTCTTCCCTTTCCATATCTCATATGGAATGGTAGGCAACTGATTTGATTGGAACCTAATTCAATAGGTATGCAACTTCATAAGTGCATAACCCCCAAGAAGGAAATAGGTAACTCAGCAGTACTCATCATAGAGCACACCATATCAAATAGGGTGTATCTGCTCCGCCCCGATATACCATCGTGCTATGGTGTATACTGAGGAGTAATGCTGAGAGAGAATCTCATTCTCCTTTAGAATAGTCCTGGAATTCCGTGCTCAAGTATTCTCCTCCTTGATCTCATCAAAGGACATAATACTTATACCCGTATTTTGGTTCTCTACTTCTCGCTTATATTCTGTGAATATCTCAAAAGGCTCGGACTCATGTTTCAACAGGAACATATGTCTGAATCTTGAGAGATTATCAGAGAATGTAATGAAGTACAAAGAACCTGTCTTGGCATGTGTAGACTGGGGACCTACATACATCAACATGTATCATCCCAAGAGTTTACTAACTCTTTCTCTGTTTCCAGTAAACGAAGCTATGGTCATCTTATCTTTATGACATGACTGGCGAGTTTCACAAGATGTAAATTCAAACTGATTTAAATATGCATCTTTATGTAACTCTAGCTAGTCGGGTCACATTGATCTGACCTAGTCTACAATACCTCAAGAAGGAATCGTTCAATTCTGAACTCTTCCTCTTGTGTGTGTTCCGTATACTAAGAACTGTGGTTTGATTTAGAACATTAATGCTTTTAGATAACGTGCCTGAACCGATCAACTTTTGATATAGGAAATGTTCAAAACATTATCCAACAATACAAAATTTTATCATTTCTTTACTAATAAAGAGACAGATATGATTTTGCATAACAGGTTCGGTATCTAATAACATTCGTTCAGAATCAATGTATTGTAATACAGGGTGACAGTGACCAACAGACTTGGCTGCAACATTTGCCCCGTTTTCTGCCTCATGAAACTTATCACCCGTTGTCAGTCCTCTACCTATCTGTAGCCCTATGTAACAGATTACATATCTGGGATCCTGATCCGGTATCATATACCCAGGACGTAAAGGATACTGAGAAACAGTTCTGTATAATGAACAAACCCGAAGATGATGCATCAGCATGCACTCTCTTCGTTTAGGCGGCACGGGAATTCTGGTAATCCCCAATTTCCTGCTCTGTCTTATAACAATTATAAGTTGGAGCGGGACCAACGTTCCCCAGCTCAGTATAACAAGCGGGTTCGGTCAATAATCTGTATTATTATCTTGATTAAGGCGTGATATGGTCGCTACCTGGAGAGAGAGAGAAGAAAACACTCAGCGTGCGCTCTTTCAAGAATAGATTGGTTATTATTTTATCTAATCAGGATGGCTCCCACTGCTTTTTATCAAATCTTCCTTCAAACCCTAAAAGGAAAGACTAGCCGGGATTAATTATACACTACAAGTTCGCCAATCTTTCAGCCAGGCCAGTGTCGGTACTTTGAGGGAGGTCCCCCGTGCTTTCGCACGAACCTAATTACTGTAAACCTCGTTTTCCCAGAGGCGTAACCCCGTTGACACCTTTCTAGACACCTACTTGATCGGCTAATTGTAATGTATAAAACTCTCCCAGGAGTAACTCTTACTCGCAGCGGGTATCGGGATCCAACTATCTCATAGAAGGTATGCAATCTCATTGCAAATTTCAACACTTGAAATTCCCGATAATATTTTGCCCCTAGTGTTCTATGACCTTGACGAATGCCAAACAACCCATAGTCCACTAGTCAAGTTCAACCCGTACATTTCTTGATCGAATTAAACCCACCCACACGACCCTTGACGAATGCCAAACAACGCCGTACGAATACCCTAATCCAATCGCATCATATGCTCAAGCAGATAAATACTAGTTAGCTACCGTACACTACGCCTTGACGAATGCCAAACTACCGCAGCACGAATACTAACTAGTACTTATCTGAAATGACGGAAGGCTACGACAGGTTTTTCTGAAAACCTATTGCGTAATGAACTTGATATCGTCGCAGAATCAAATGATTTTAAAATGGAGTGTTTTTTAGGCTTTTCTAGTTTTGCTAAAGGAGTCACTCCCGGTGAAGGGATCGTCGGTCCTTTCCTCGTCGAATGAGGTGTGGGATATATCGTATATATCACTGTGCAAAGCAAAAACTCTTAAAAGCAATCAAAAGACAAACCGAATGTGTAGCATCTGCCAGTTATTGCTAAAGGAGTCACTCCCGGTGAAGGGATCTCGGTCCTTTCCTCATCGAATAAGGTGCAGGATATATCTCATATACCTCTGTGCAAAGCAAGAACTGTAGCTACCTGTTTTATTTTGAAATTCGATTCTACAACATCTTAGGTTTCTTTTATTTCATTAATCACATTAATGAAGTCCCATCATTTAAGTACCTAAACATCACAGATAAATACGACGTACACTTATGCCATCCGCATTCGCCTCGATGTCCCCTCGTGCACCGTTAGGTTAGGTAACTAACGGCAGAGCAAGGCAGGACTAGCGCGGGTGTAAAACATAAATAACGTCTATATAATATATCATATATACTATATACTGTATCTATCACAGAACATCACATGATCACATCACAGATGTCGCAGCAGAAGAAACATATGAAATATTGGATATACTAGGATGTCCGTGTTTTCAATACGAGCCAGTATAAAACACGGATTCCACGGTCGTGATGAATAGCCAAACCCACACCCCTAGACCCCTACGAGAGCGGCAAGCAACCCTACCAATTCTAGAGTTAGGAGACCCGGACTAGACTCCTCGAGTTGGTCTCCCACTGAACCCCAGAACCCGGTTACTTGTGCCCTCCTCCTTGGGTCTATCCTAGTGCGGAAAAGTAAATAATATACAAAAGGTGACAACTTCCGCAACCTGGAAGTGCCCCAAATAAAAGAATATTACATACAAGTTTTTACATGAATGAAAATGAAAAACACTCATCTCACATAAAAACCCCCGGCTATTCAAACACGACGATCCAATATAACATATCCAGCAACACATAACATCACATGTCATCAACGTAAGTAAATATGCGCATCCCAATTGTCGTTGATATATAGCAACGAAACCGGCGATATCACATATTACACTTACGGTCACAGAAAAGAAAGTGTAAAACTACAACAGTTGGAATCCGCAACCTCCTCAGATATCGCATGCCTGACCAAATGAATTACTTAGACATCGCATGCCTAACAATTATAAACCCCGCATTTTAGTCTCAAAATCGAAAACTCTTTTCAATATCAAGTCGGGCAATTCAACAAGATTCCCGACATCCTGATCGAATACTCGTCGCAAACTTCAGTAGGCGGCCGCACCCCCGATACCGTCGACGAAGTGCACCAAGGCGGAACACCGCTACCGCGAGCACCCGAACGGATGCTTTCGGCGACGGGGTTCTCCTACAGTCACTTGGTCGGGGCTATGGAGCGAGGCTGTCTATTAAGTTTACCCGGCGAGTATCCGCGTACGCTACGTGATTGCGACGGACTTTTGATCACATCAAAATTCCGTGGCAACCGATCAAGTGAGACTAAACTGCTATGTTTATAACATTCATTCAGTTATCTCATAACTTCTTGTGAATTCCAATTATTGTATCCCATTCCAGATAAATAGAAAATGTTAAACTTTCCGATCGAACAATCGAACACCCAAGTTTTCCCGAAACATCAACACATGAAATAAGTCTAACAACATTCAGTTCGTGCCTCAGTACCAACGGTCCAGCCGTAGAAGGGTCAAGCCAACGCCTCACATGTGGCACGCCGTACTGCCCCAAACCCGAAGGTTCAAAGGGCAGTTCAAGACGGTCACATAATCGAGTTAAGGTTTGTTGTCTTCTAGAGGGTCCATCGCGTTACTTGCACTACTTCGAACGTCGTTAAACTACGGAAAAATCCAACACTTGGAAATTTCCCGACAGGGGAAAAATTGGGTATTTATATCCGGTCGAACTTTTTAACATATTCTAAAATTTATCCGGAAAGCCAAATAGACAAAATTTGATACCCCGATCGAAACACCGAATCCCCAAAACAACTCCAGAAAATTCAACTCTTGAATAAATTTTAAAAATACCCAGAAACTCCAGCATAATATAATAGAAGTTACTGTGCAATCAATTGAGGATGACGTCATCAAAGTGCGGCGGAACCGCCGCAGAAGCCAGGCTTCTGCCGCGCTTCCGCCGCGGTTTGTACTGTTCATGGAAAAAAAATTGCACCGTAATTCTTATAATTCCCTGCTGAGTTTTCTGCATATTTTTAATTTTGAAAAAACCCAGTTTTTAAAAAATGTACAGAGAGCAAGTTTGTGATCGGGTTTCGGAGAGTAGATTCTGAGGACAACACAGCGGATCCACTCACAAAGGCCTGTTCCCAAAGAGAGATTTTTTTATGGGATGGTTGAGTATGAGATACTGCAACCACTGCTACAGATGGCCCTAGTGCAAGTGGGAGATTGTTAGTTATATGTATGCCCTAGAGGCCATTACTATACATAGGATGTATATTGTAGTGGATGCTGGGACATATATAGGGAGGACTTTCTTGCTCGACATGATAGTATGCTATCTGGTTGCTCTTTACCTTAACGTGTACACTGATTGTCTCCCTGTTACATGTTGGTAAAGCCCTTAGGATCTGTACTTGACTACCTGGACTATGATGCGGATCATACTAGTGGGGACATGGTAGTCCATAAGTACATCCTTCAAAGTCCCTAGTCGTGGGTGTATCGAGATGGGGCATCGATATACCAGAGTAGACTAGCGTGTACCTTCTCGACCCATACAGATGGGTGATGGATGATCCCATATCCATTGGTGTTTGACATCGGAGATGATATACGGGTGCTCAGTAGAGACTGGGTACACTGGACGGACTCGCCGAGAACTCCCAGATGGTATTATACCTCACGTCAGATGGCAGTTCTCTGGTGACACTGGTACAGAGTAGTCTGTTGACCCGAGATCGTCATAGAGTCTTGTGTGGTTCCCACTGTGCTTTGATTTCCATCTTACCACGTCCAAGAGGGCGTGCAAAACGGTGGTTTTTGGGTACAGTCCCGAGTCACATAGAGGCAATGAGCGATAGGAGGGGATTCGTCTCTCCCGGTATAGGGAGTTGATGTTGCGCTGTGTTCGATTGGCTATAACCGGAAATCCCTGGCCAGGGTTGCTGAGATTTACTGGTAAGTGTTACCAGTAGTTTCTCGAATTGTTATAGACCTCATATCGACACGACTTATTGAGCTATTGGGGTCTGACGTTTACCACCCCTAGGCGAGATATGCGACATATCAGATGATCAGACCGGACTGTACGGTAGTGTTACTGGTTGGATTCACTGGAGTATGAGCGGGCTTGCTCGTCGATCTTCAGATCTCTCAATACCCGGGTGGCCGTTACGTTTAGCAGACCGCTTGCGGCTTGTGGGTGCTTGATACGATCATCACCTGCTGCCGGCGTATTGACGAGTCTTTAGAGTCCTACACAGAGGTTTCCTGGTTCAAGTGAAACGAAATAGGAGCGCATATGAGATATGTGCGGGACCGAGAATAATGCGTGTATGTGATACCGTATTCTATTCTCGCGATGAATGTGTCGAATGGTTGTATGCGATATAACCTAGTTATCGAATCGAGGATTGATTCGATAAGCCGATACATTGTATACTAGTCGGTTGTGTGCGACATGACCGGATCATTGAATCAAGTGTTGATTTAATTATTTAATTCATAATTATATATTTGATATATTACTTTGCATTAACTAGTATCGGTTCACTTTAAATGGATTTTCTCGCTCGGAAGTGCACATTGTATATTCGATATAGTTTTGTGCACGTAGGCCAACATACATAGAATGAATACTAGGTGCTACCTTTCTGAAATGACGGAGGGCTACGAATGGTTTTTGGCGAAAAACCTTTAACGTAATGAACTTGATATCGTTGAAGGAACCGGATAGCTTTTTGTAAAAATATAGTGACGAAAACCTTTGCTAAAGAGGTCACTCCCGGTGAAAGGATCTTGGCTCTTTCCCCGTAGAATGAGGTGCAGGATATTCCAACTGAATACCACGATGCAAAGCAAAAGGCAATCGGCTATAGTGAAGTTATTACCCTGACACAAACTTCTGTCCAAGGGGTCACTCCCGGTGAAGGGATCTCGGCCCTTGCCTCGTCGACTGAGGTGCTGGATATTCATAACCGAATACCACTGTGCAAAACAAAAGAGAACGTCCTTCCAATAGCAGCTTTTTGAAAAATTGTTCCAACAACATCAGAATAGGTTTGTTTAGCTTGCATTGATCCGAATCAACGCAGTCCCATCAATTGATCACACCACAAAAGAACGAAAATACGATGTACGTATATACCATCCGCATTCTCCACTGGGTCCCGTCATCACCCGTTAGGTTACTTAACTAACGACAGAGCGGGGACTGGACTAGCGCGGGTGTAAAACATATACAACATCTACTAGTATATATATCAATATATAATAATGGCTCAAGGCATGATAAAATGCAACATCACAGAAATGTAATAAGTATCACAGAACAATACAGATATCTGGGATCCCCGGGTTTCATAGAGCCGCTACTGAAACCCGATATTCCCCTGGTAGTGTGGATAGCCTGTGCAATGAAATCCTAGACCCCTACGGGCGCGGCAAGTTACCCGCCAAAACCTGAAGCGAGGCAGCCCCCTTCAACAACGTGAATGGACCACCCAACACTCCACGGAATCCGGTAACTTGAGCACCCCTCCTTGGGTCAATCTGTACCCCTTACGAGTGCGGCGAATAGCCCGCCAATTCTAGAGTGAAGCCCCCTCCATCTCAACGCCATGAGATGCGGGCCCGTTGCCCTCTAGAACCCGGCTACCCGTGCACCCCACCGCGGGGTAATCCTAGTACAGAAAGTAAAATATACAACAAGTACATCAACCTCAGCCTGGTCGTGCCCCAAAAGAATAATATACAAACAGGCAGTAATGGCAGTCCACATGTCGGACGCTCGCCCCGCAATATAAAATGTACATAATAATACCAAAACTATACTAACATTGCATCCAGGCTATCCACCATGACAAATCCGCAACATCACAGCACAACATAGAACATCAACGTGAATGTCACGTTCGCAAATCCGTCTAAAAGGGCTATAGCAGTTAGACAGGATTTACCGATCAAGTGACATTTACGGTCGCAGATATAATGTAAATATTGTGAACTAACATGTTTAAAATTTTCGATCGACTAAATTTCCCGAAGTGGGCCCCAAGCACAAAACCCAGTACTCAAAAAAATCTGGGCCCAAACAAAGTTTACCAAAAACCCCATTTCCAAGTCAGAGACATCTGTAGAAAATTTGGTGCAGTAAAGAGTTATTATGGCGGCGGAACCGCGGCCAATGCATGGGTACGGCCGCGGTTCCGCGGTGGAACAGTGGCAACAAGCAACCAAATTTTCACAGAACTCTTAAAAAACCCTGCACGTATTTCTGCAGTACACCAAATAATTTTTCGAGCACAAAACAGAATCGACAGAAACTGATGCTTTGAAAATGCGGTTTTTAGAAAATTCGTTCGATTGAGTTCTAAACATGTTAGAGAAAGCTAGAAAAGGTTAATGGCGTGGCTCTGATACCATGTAAGTCTACGGTAGCGCCCCGGCCGTCTGTTCGAGGCCAAAATGCGGAAACGAAAACTTTTCTTTAACTAGAAACCGGCGCTACCGCATATTAAAAACCTGGATCGGACCATTTACCTACTACTAGCTAACTAGAGAAAGGGTAGAGAGCTATACCGAGCGATCCGTGTCCTTCGGTCTTTGGCCACCATCCCGATCTCCTCGCGGCATCTCCGGTCTCGACCTCCTCTTCGGAAAGGCACCACATCACCGAGTCTTTTTACGGGCTCCCACCTCTGAACCGAGGCAACTCGGACACGAAGTTGACAAGCCGACATGTCCAAGATTGCTGTAGACTGAGTGTAGAACGCTATGTCTCGAGGTGTTGTCTGAAGTTGCCATTTGGATGTGAAGGTGGAGGAATCAACTTTTGGAGATGAGCTAAGGGTTTTTGTGCAAGCAAATGAGATTAACCCTCACACCAAAAATTTGGATAGCCCCCTCTAATTCTTGTGGCCGGCCATGATAAAGGAAGAGGGGGAGGTGAGCACAAACAAGGTGGGGTGAGCATAAGAAAAAGGGTTGAGGTAATCATAAGCCAAAAGCAAACCTCACTTCATAATCATAACCAATCCAATCTCCATCAATTCAAATACCAAGTAATGATGGACCAAAAAGTAATCATAAGAGGCTAGAACCATCATGAATCCTCCAGCACAAAAAACATCCTCCAATTTGCTAATTAGCACATTTGCAAATAAGCCCCTCCATCAAAGGAATTTCAGCCAAGAAGGAATAAATAAAAATGACCGAAACGGAATGCAAACTGGCAACTTCAAAAAAGCGATCCCGTAATAAATTACAGGAAAACCCCGTGACTGTATATACATACTCGCATTTGTATTCCGACCGAATAAAAATGCAATGAGATAAAATCTACACTGTATAATACTAGGATCCGGCTTAAACCAAAACCCGCTAGTATTATCCGTCCGAACCATAACACGTGCACAAGTGCACGCGTACGTTCGAACTCTACCATAAATCCATACGGCCTCTACAGCATTTCGCCCGAAACTTGAGAAACTGTCTGTAGGGGACTCTAAAGACTCGTCAATACCTTGGCAGTGGATTTAACCACTAGCACGTCAGAGGTATTAGCCGTACGTAACGGGCTACCAGGTATTGACCACAAGGGAGGTCGATGAGCGAACTCATCATGACACCCTACTGAGCCTATCAGTGACAATATCCGTACAGTCCGGTCCGTTCGTCTATGAGCATCGCATGTCGGGCCTAGGGGGTTGGTAAAAGTCAGACCCTCAAAAGCGGTACAAGTCGTGTCGGAGTGTAGCCCAGAACACCCTGAGATACTACTGGAATACCTACCAGTAAATCTCCTGCCTTGGCCAAGGACTTCGTGTAATGGCTCTCCTAGACACAGCGCGACCTCACCCCCAATACCGGGAGAGACGAACCCCTGCCGATCCGCTCACTGCCTCTATGTGGCTCGGGACTGTACCCAACTAAAACCCGTTTGCACGACTCCTTTGAGCCGTGGTAGGGTAGTAATCAAAGTACAGTGGGAACTCATACGAGACAAATGACGATCTCAGTTCGATGAACTAACCTGTACACATGTCACCAGGGAACTGCTGTCTGACGTCAGGTATAATACCAACTAGCATGTTCCCGGCGAGTCCTGTCCGGTGTACTCATAACCCAATGAGCACCTGTATACATCTTAGGTGAGCCAACTGACACCAGAGGCTTGTGAGACCGGCCACCTCCCCTCGTCGGGGTCTCGACTGTATACACTAGTCTACTCTGGAGTATCGATGCCCTGTCTCGAAAACTCCCACGACAAGGGACCTTTTAAGGATATGCTTATAGACCCTAGCTCCCACGTATATGATCGCCATCATACTGCTAGCAGTCAAGCAAGAATCCTAAGAGCTCTATCAATGTGTAATAGTGACCTGTAAGGTCACGTGAAGCAGTACACGATGATAAAGACAAACCAGATAGCATACTATCATCTTGAGTAAGACTGTCCTACGGGTATAGGTCCTCCCTCAATCATTGCAATCACGTGCCTGTGATCCAATAATTGACTCTAAGGGTACTATATCCAACGCTCAGCGCCAAGCGCGCCACGTGCGACTCACGTGGGCGCTGCTTTTATAAAGAGAGCTCTGCACTCATTGGTTGGTGCTCAGCGCCAAGCGCGCCACGATCCACTCATGTGGGCACGGCTTTTATAGAGAGCGCTCTGCACTCATTGGTTGGTGCTCAGCGCCAAGCACGGCACGTGCCTCTTACATGGGCGCTACTTAAAAAGGAGCGCTCCGCACTCATTGGTAGGAACCAAGAGTCATAATGAAGAGTGTCTAACACTCAGTAAAGGATAAAAAGAAAAAGGGCTATCAGAACCCAAATCAATACTCAGCATTGTTGATTAAAAAAGGACAGAGAGTAAACATATGTTCAACATTTAATTCCAAATGAGTAGACCAAGTCCAAAAAAGTGTTAAACACTTTATTCAGAACAGAATGGACTGAGCCCAAGTTGGCCATGAATCCTTAGCTCAGACCAACCAAGCCCATGTGCTCACAATTTCCCCAATTGGTCTTAATACCAAATTAGATCTCTCAACCAACATTGGTTCAAGGGTACATCTCTTCATACCTCTGATACACATCCCTGTAATTCTTCAGCGTCTTTAGAGAGATGGCAGGTCCCAATAACCAATAACTTTTGGCGCATCCCCAAATGGTTAAACCAAAACCATACAGACTATGATGTCTTTAAACCAGACTACGATGTCTCTAAACCAGACTACGATGTCTCTAAACCAGACTACGATGTCTCTAAACCTTACGGACCGTAATGTCCTTAAACTAACTACGGACCGTAATGTCCTTAAACTAACTATGGACCGCAACGTCCCTAAACTAAACTCTATAGACTATGACGTCTTTAAACTATGGACTATGATGTCCTTAAACTCCACGGATCGTAATGTCCTTAAACTAACTATGGACCGCAACGTCCCCAAAATAAACTCTATAGACTATGACGTCTTTAAACCATGGACTATGATGTCCTTAAACTCCATGGACCGTGATGTCCTTACACTAACCATGGACCGTAACGTTCTTAAACTAAAACGATAGAGCCCAAATGCTCTTTCGCAGGATCTAAATGACCCTAAAATCCTGTTAAGTAGATCTTAGTATAAAATTAGACTAACGTATCCTTAACAACCATTTAAGTCGATCTTAATCTCAAACGAGATTAACGGTCCTTAAATCAATCCAACTACAGATCCCGCAACTAACATTGGTTCAAGGGTACATCTCCTCACACCTCTGATATATGTCGTTGTAACTCTTCAACGTCTTCGGAGAGGTGGCGGGTCCCGACAATCAATAAACCCAATGGACCGCAACGTCCCTAAACTAAACCCTACAGACTATGATGTCTCTAAACTAGACTATGATGTCTTTAAACTCCACAGACTATGATGTCCTTACACTTATGGACCGCAACATCCCTAAACAAAGACGATAGAGCCTAAATACTCTTTCGTTGGATCTAAATGATCCCAAAACCCCGTTGAGTAGATCTTAGTCTAAAATTAGACTAACGTATCCTCAAGAAACGTTTAAGTTGATCTTAATCTCAATGAGATTAACGATCCTTAAACCCAACCCAAACCCAAATCTAAGAAAATATGGATTTGGACTAATCCAAGCCCTACGGGCGACAACATAAATTAGTCTTCGTATACAATCCACGGGCAACCAAAAACAAAACAAACACATATGACACGAAATGACCATCTGGAAAAGGAGAAAGTGGTTACCACGATGCGGTAGCATAATTAATTGCAGGGGCTTGCACCTGCAGGGAAGAGCATCCCCACAATCAAAAACCCCTCACAATGAGGGGGAATCTGACGAAGTCTACTACATCGGCCGCATCCGTCTAAACCTCTGATACACGGTGCCATAAATCAACTTGGTATCTTCGGAGAGGTGGACGGTTAAAACCCAATAGTATCTGCCCCCAAATTCAGTCAAGACGACCTACCCATTTCCGTCTCTGTCTTCGGCGGAGAAGGTATTGATTTAATAATTTACGTATATGTATTTCGATATGTATATTCTAATATTATGTTCTTTATTTTATTCTATCTTTTTGGGAATTCGTATTTCGGTACAAATACAGGTACGTATATACAGTAGAATGTAATCCGTAATTTTAAGATAACATTCTAGAAGGTGGACACCTCATTTAGTTTTTATCCATTTATTTTAAATGGAAATGAGGTGGATAATGGAGAGAGGGGAGTATGGTGACAACCATGCTTGCATAGTGTTGCACAAATAAATTTTTAATTCATTTATGCAAACTATTCAAGCATGGTGGGTATTTTAAATTAGAAAAAAATGTTTTACAAAACCTTGCCATGATGATTTCTCTCTCATGGATGGCTCATTATTTTTGGAGGTGAGTTTTTCTTCTCACCATTAGCTTCACTCCCTCTGTAGTTTTCCATTAGCTCCTCCACCTTCAACCTTAACCTCCTCTGTACAATCTCATGAGTTGAGAATCAAGAAAGGAGGTGGGATAGATAAACACATGAATCCCTTCACCACATCCTAGGCACTCGAGATTAGAAATCTAGAGTCCCTAGTTGCTTCACTTGTTTATGGTGTGGAGCTAGAGCCAAGAGCTACATCTGTCGGGTGGATCATCTTCGACGGAGGAAGACCGGCGGCCAAGTTCAGTCGAGGATGCCTCAAGGGAGTTGATGTTGCACTGTGCTCGATTGGATATAACAGGAAATCCCTGACCAAGGATGCTTCAGAGATATACTGGTAAGTGTTATCAGTAGTTTCACGACTCGTTATGAGCCTCATATCGACACGACTTATCGAGTTACTAGGGTCTGACGTTTACCACCCCTAGACGAGATATGCGACATATCAGACGAAGAGACCGGACTGTACGGTAGTGTTACTGATTGGATTCGCAGGAGTATGAGTAGGCATGCTTGTTGATCTTCTGATCGCTCAATACCCGGGTGGCCGTTATGTTTAGCAGACCGCTTGCGGCTTTTGAGTGTTTGATAGGATCATCACCTACTCGAGATTATATATTAGATATATTACATTACATTAACTAGTATTAGCTCACTTATGATTCTTTTCTCACTTGATGTGCACATTGTATATATGTGATATGTATATTTGTGTACATGTATTGTGTCATGCTTGATGATACATGCTAGATGGGTGTATGAGACTTATACCATTTTAGGGTTAAATTAGGGTTTTGTTTATTTCTTAAAGAATAACAAAAGAGAGAAGACTTGGTCAATGTTGTCAGGCTTGGATGAAGCTTGTAGAAACATTGAAAAAGTCCACTCTTTTGTCATTCCTTAGGATATTTGTTAACCCAACCCTTAACCTTATCTCTTGGTTAATTCTTTACATGAGTTAAGCATGTGGGCTTAACTCACCCATGGTTGCAATAATTCATTTGGATGAATAATTCATATGAGTTCATATTCTTCTTCTTCTTCCTTAAAGCTTTCTAGCTTCAATGGAGTTGTGAGAAAAAGTTTGAGAAAATGAAATCTAAAGTGAGCCCACTTCCTACTTCATCATCCTCTACTCCTTTCCATTTAGTATAGGGTGTTCTCTTTACAAAGTTCTTGACCTAGTGAAGAAATAGCTTGGGTTAGTGTCTCCTCGACGTAGATCATCTTCGGCCTCGAAAACATCGAAACTAGCTCGTTCGTTTCTTCATGGGAGCCTCTCTAGAGTCCAGAGTTCACGATCGCAGCGAAGGGACTACTTCACGGAGCTATTGAAGTGAAGGACCGGTCTACAAAGATTGTATTCCTTGCTCACTTCTTATTGCAAAGTGTTTGCATTTGACAATCCGTCGATTTCTAGTTAACGATTCTTAGTTAGGGTTAGCTAAAATGGCAAATTTTTGAATTTAGCATGGACGATACCTCCCGAAACCTTGCTGCCATCTTAGGTAACCCTGTAGTAGTATCAGAGCCATGCTAGAAATTTATACGGATTTTGTTAAGATTACGAAACCGAAATACTGCGAAACTTGCAACGCCTAAACCTGCTCTCTGTCGTTTTTAAATAGTTGTCAAAAAAAATTTCAAACAAGTACAGAGTGATGTATGGTATATATCATGAACACACACAAAATTTCAGAGCATTCCATGAAAATTGGGCCGGCCACCATCATGGTGATCTCGGCCAAATCCGAGCAGTTCCCCCTGATTTTTTGCCTGTGTTCAAGTGACTGGGTTTTGGTGTTTCAGGTGTTGTTTGTTTTTGTTAATTTTGCATGTGATGTAACCTTAAACTATAAACAATTCGGAGTGTTTCGTATTCATAGTTTTAACATTGTTTTGGGTTATTCACATATTGTCTAGGAGAAGTTAAAAAGTTCAATCGAATATCAAAAACCCATTTTTCCAAGTTTAACGTATTCGGAAAAATATGCAAGTGATTTCGTGGACCCTCTAGAAGAACGAAACCCTAATTCGATTATGTGGCCATCAAAACCACCACTAAACCCTAGGGTTTGTGGTAGTTTAGCGCTGTCACATGTGAGGCATTGGTTTGACCCTTCTACGGCTGGTTCATTGATACTGTGGCATCTTCTAGGTATTATTAAAACTGTGCTCAAGTGTTGAGCTGTCGGGAAATTGTGGGACTTTGATGAATCGATCGAGGAGTTTATGATCGTCCGGATATTATGTGATGGGATACAATATTTGGAATCCACAAATGTAGTTATGAGATAACTAGTTTGAATGTTATAAATCTAGCAGTTTAGTCTCGAATGATCGGTTGCCACGGGATTTTGATGAGATCAAAAGCCCGTCGCAATCACGTAGTGTACACGGATACTCGCCGGGTAAACTTAATAGATAACCATGCCCCATAGCCCTGACCAAGTGACTATAGGAGAACCCCGTCGCTAAAAGCATCCGTTAGGGTGCTCGCGGCAACGGTGTTCTTCCTTAGTGCACTTCGTCGCCGGTATCGAGGGGTGCGGTCGTCTACTAAAGTTTCCGACGAGCATTCGATCAGGATGTCGGGAATCTTGTTGAATTTCCCTACTAGATATTGAAAAGTGTTTTCGAGATCGAGATTAAAATGCAGGATTTATAATTGTTAGGCATGCAATGTCTAAGGAATTCATATGGTTAGGCATGTGATGTCTAAGATGGTTGCGGATTCCAACTGTTGTAGTTTTTCACTTTCTTTTCTGCAACCGTAAGTGTAATATGTGGTGTATCTCCGGTTTCGTTGCTATACGTCAACGACAATTGGGATACGCATATTTACTTACGTTGATGACATGTGATGTTATGTGTTGTTGTGATATGTTATATTGGATCGTCATGTTTTGAATAGCCGGGGGTTTTATGTGAGATGAGAGTTTTTCATTTTCATTCATGTAAAATTCATTGTATATAATATTCTTTTATTGGGGCACTTCCAGGTTGAGGATGATATCACTATTGTATATTATTTACTTTTTTGCATTAGGATAGACCCAAGGCGGGGAACACAAGTAACCGGGTTCTAGGGTCCAGTGGGAGACCATCTCGAGAAGTCGAGACCGGGTCTCCTAACTCTAGAATTGATAGGGTTGATTGTCGCTCTCGTAAGGATCTAGGGGTGTGGGATTGGCTATTCATCACGACCGTGGAATCCGTGTTTTATACAGGCTTAAAATAAAACCCGAAAATCCTAGTATATCCAATATTTCATATGTTGTTTTCTGCTGCGGTATCTGTGATGTGATCATTTGATATATTGATAATATGAATACAGGATATAGTATATGTGATATATTATATTGACGTTGCTTATATTTTACACCCGCGCTAGCACTGCCCCGCTCTGCCGTTAGTTACCTAACCTAACGGTGCACGAGGGGACATCGAGGTGAATGCGGATGGCATAAGCATACGTTGTATTTATCTGTGATGTTTAGGTAACTAAAATGATGGGACTTCATTAATGAGATTAATGAAACTAAAAGAAACCTAAAGATGTTGTAGAAACTTGTCTCGAAAACTGGTAGCTCTAGTTCTTGCTTTGCATAGCGATATTCCTTGTCGAATATCCAGCACCTTATTCGATAAGGAAAGAGCCGAGATCCCTTCACCGGGAGTGACCTCTTTAGCAAAACTAGCAGATGCTACATACTCAGTTTGTCTTCTGATTGTTTATTTAGTTTTTGCTTTGCATAGTGGTATTTGTGAAATATCATGCACCTTATTCGATAAGGAAAGAGCCGAGATCCCTTCACCGGGAGTGACCTCTTTAGCAAAACTAGTAAAAGCCTCAAAAACGCTCCATTTAAAATCACTCGATTCTACAACGATATCAAGTTCATTAAGCAAAAGGCTTTCTTAAAAACCTATCGTAGCCTTCCGTCATTTCAGATAAGTACTTTATAGTATTCGTGCTACGTTTGTTGGCTTTCGTCAAGACGTAGTGTGCGGTAGGTATTTATGCTTATCTGCATAAGCATATGATGCGATTGAGTTAGGGTAGTCGTGTGCCTTTGTTGGCTTTCGTCAAGGGTCGTGCGGGTGGGTTTAATTCAATCAGGAAATGTACGGGTTGACTTGACTAGCAGCCTATGGTTTGTTGGCTTTCGTCAAGGTCATAGGATGCTAGGGGTAAAATATTATTAGGAATTTCACGCGTTGAAATTTGCAATGAGATTGCATACCTCCTATGAGATAGTTGGATCCCGATACCCACTGCGAGTAAGAGTTACTCCTGAGAGAGTTTTACACATTACAATTAGCCGATCAAGTAGGTGCCTAAAAAGGTGTCAACGGGGTTACGCCCCTAGGAAAATGAGGTTTATTTTAATTCGGTCCATGCGAAAGAACGGGGAACCTCCCTCAAAGTACTGATACTGGCCTGGCAGAAAGATTGGCGAAATTGTAGGGTGTAATTAATCCCGGCTTGTCTTTCCTTTTAGGGTTTGAAGGAAGATTTGACTAAAACAGTGAGAGCCATCTTAATTAGATATATTAATAACCAATCTAATCTTGCAAGAGCATACTCTAAGTGTTTTCTTCTCTCTCTCTCCAGGTAGCGACCATGTCACGCCTTAATCAAGATAATAATATGGATGTATTAACCGAACCCACTTGTTATACTGCGCTAGGGAACGTTGGTCCCGCTCTAACTTATAATTGTTATAAGACCGAGCAAGAAATAAGGGATTACCAGGATTCCCGTGCCGCCCAAACGAAGAAAGTGCATGATGATGCATCTTCTTCGGGTGTGTTCATTACAGAGAAATTTTTTCTCAGTATCCTTTATGTCCTGGGTATGAGATACCGGATCAGGATCCCACATATGTAATCAATTACATGGGCTACAGATAGGTGGAGAAGTGAGAACGGGTGATAAAGTTTTAAGAGTTAGAAACGGTGCAATTGTTGCAGCCAAGTTGTTGACAGTTATCACCCTGTATTATCAAATACATTGATTTTCAAGGAATGTTATTAGATACCGAACCTGATATACAATATCATATCAGTCTCTTTATTTAGTAAAGAAGGATATAATTTTGTATTTTTGGATAATGTTTTGAATATTTCCTATATCAAGAGTTAATCGGTTCAGGCACGTTATCTAAAAGCATATACGTTCTAAATCAAACTACAGTTCTTAACGTACAAAACACATACAAGAGGAAGAGTTCAGAAATGAACGAATCCTTTTTAAGGCATTGTAGACTAGGTCATGTCAATGCGACCCGACTAGCTGAAGTTACATAAAGATGCATATTTAAATCAGTTTGAATTTATATCTTATGAAACTTTCCAGTCATGTCACAAAGATAAGATGACCATAGCTTCGTTTATTGGAAACAGAGAAAGAGTTAGTGAACTCTTGGGATAGATACATGATGATGTATGTAGGTCCCCTGTCTGCACATGACAGGACTGGTTCTTTATCCTTCATTACATTCACTAATGATCTTTCTAAATTCGCACATGTGTTCCTGTTGAAATACAAGTCTAAACCTTTTGAGATATTCAAAGAATATAAGTCAGACGTAGAGAACTAAAATGGGTATAAGTATTATGTCCTTTGATGAGATCAGGGAGGAGAATACTTGAGCACGGAATTCCTTGACTATTCTAAAGGAGAATGAGATTCTCTCTCAGTATTACTCCTCCGTATACACCACAGCACGTTGGTATTTCGGGGCGGAGCAATCGCACCTTATGTGATAAGGTGTGCTCTATGATGAGTACTACTGAGTTGCCTATTTCCTTTTGGGGGTTATGCACTTGAGAAGCTGAATATTTATTGAATAGGGTTCCAACCAAATCAGAAGCTTACCACTCCATATGTGATATGATATGGGAAGAGCACATCTCTTAAGAATGTTAAGATTTGGGGTTGTCCGGCCTATGTCTAAAAGCAAAATCCGGACAAGCTCGAGGGAAGGTCAGTTTTGTAGAAGTTTGTTGGATATCCCTAGCATTCGCAAGGGAATATCTTCTACCGCACCGAGGAACAAAAAGTGTTTTGTTTCTCAGCATTCCACCTTTGGGAAAGGGAATTTCTTTTGAAGAAATTAGTGGTCATGAGGTAGAACTGGAAGGAGTTCCAGCTATACAAACTTCAGCTGATGATTTGGTAGAACCGAAAGATTCAATAGCTCTCGACGAATTTCAGCCTCTCCGCCGATCTGGTAGGATTCCTCACCCACCTGAGAGATACTTCGGTTTTCTCTATGACAGTGGCAGCGAGGATTGCATCATGAGATGACGACCCAACTAGTTTCGAGCGGGTCATCTAGAGTGGGGACTCTGTAAGAATGGCTGGATGCTAAGCTATCTGAGATGGAATCCATATACACCAACAAAATATGGACTTTGGTTGTTTTATCTGAAGGGTTAAATCCCCATCAGGAGCAAGTATATCTTGAGAAGATTACTTGGTGTACATGGAACAGTTGAGACTTTCAAAGCTAAGACTTGTTGTAAAAGGTTCTCGTCATCGACCAGATGTGGATAATAATGAAACCTTTTCTAGTGCCTATGCTTAAGTCCATCCAAGTCCTACTTGCAATTGCTACATACCATGACTACGATTTCTGGCGGTTGGGTGTCATGACTGCTTTTCTAAATAGTGACTTAGAAGAGAGCGTCTATAAGTACACAGCCAGAGGACTTCGTAGACAGTGGGAGCAGCGGAAACGTGTGCAAGTTACTTTATGTGATAAAACAGGTATCACGGAGTTGGAACATCTGTTTTGACGTGGTAGTCAAAGCGTTTGACTTCATCAAAATGGTAGATGAACCTTATATATACAAAAAGGTAGTAGGGAGTATGGTGGTGATCCTCGTATTGTACGTGAATGATATACTCTTGATAGGGAAGGGGTTTCCTATGCTACACTCGGTCAATCTCCTCTTATCACAAGGATTCTCCATATAGGATCAAGGTGATACCTTCTAAATCCTGGGTTTTGGATCTATGAGATAGATCTAATTGGATGTTAGGATTCTCACTAGGTGTAGTGAGATGGTATCAATCGATCCTGGGGAGAATCACTGGATCGCTTCCAGGGTGGTAAGGTCGACTGAATGTCAGTCACAGGCATTGTATTTACCCTCAGTGGAGGGACGGTATGTTGGAAAAGTTCCAAGCTAGATACCGTGGCATACTAGACGATAAAGGATGGATACATTGCTACCAAGGATGCTACCAAAGAGGTAGTCTGGATGTATATAAGTTCATAAGATGAACTTCGTTCCTACCATTGTGTAACAATGGAGTTGTGGCTATGGCCAAGAAACCCCCGTCCCATCAGAGATCCAGACATATTCTTAGGCAGTATCACCTGATCATGGAGATGGTTGATCTCCAGGGAGATCGAGGTTAGGAGAGTAGACTACAGAGAACAAGACGGCAGATCCATTCACAAAGGCCTTTTCCCAGTAGAGACATTTATGGGATGGTTGAGTATGAGATACTACAACCACTGCTGCTTGTTGGGTATGAGATACTACAACAGATGGCCCTAGTGCAAGTGGAAGAATGTTAGTTATATGTATACCCTAGAGGCCATTACTGTACATATGATGTATATTGTATTGGATGCTTGGACATATATTGGGAGGACTTTCTTGCTCGACATGATAGTATGCTATCTGGTTGCTCTTTATCTTAACATGTACGCTGATTGTCTCTATTTTACATGTTGATAAAGCCCTTAGGATGAGAACTTGACTACCAGGATTATGATGCAGATCATACTAGTAGGGACAGTGTAGTCGCTAAGTACATCCTTCAAATGTTCCTAGTCGTGGGTGTATCAAGATAGGGCATCGATATACCAGTGTAGACTAGCGTATAGCTTCTTGACCCATATAGATGGGCGATGGATGATCCCATATCCATTGATGTTTGACATCAGAGACAGTATACGGGTCCTCAGTGGAGACTGGGTACACTGGACGGACTCACCGAGAACTCCTAGATGGTATTATACCTAACGTCAGATGGAAGTTCTCTGGTGACACTGGTGCAGGTTAGTCTGTAGACCCGAGATCGTCATAGAGTCTTGTGTGATTCCCACTGTGCTTTGATTTCCACCTTACCACGTTCAAGAGAACGAGCAAAACGGTGGCTTTTGAGTACAGTCCCGAGTCATATGGAGGCAATGAGCGATAGGAGGGGTTTTGTCTCTCCCGGTATAGGCAGTTGATGTTGCACTGTGCTCGATTGGATATAACAAGAAGTCCCTGACCAAGGATGCTTCAGAGATATACTGGTAAGTGTTATCAGTAGTTTCTCGACCCGTTATGAGCCTCATATCGACACGACTTATCGAGTTACTGAGGTCTGACGTTTACCACCTCTAGACGAGATATGCGATATATCAGACGAAGAGACTAGACTGTACGGTAGTGTTACTGATTGGATTCGCCGGAGTGTGAGAGGGCTTGCTTGTTGTCTTATGATCGCTCAATACTCGGGTGGCCGTTACGTTTAGCAGACCGCTTGCGGCTTGTGGGTGTTTGATATGATCATCACCTACTGCCGGCGTATTGACGAGTTTTCAGAGTCCTACACAGGGGTTTCCTGGCTCAAGCGAAACGGAGTAGGATCACATATGTGATATGTGCAAGACCGAGATTGATACGATATGAGATACCGTATTGTATTCTCGTGATTCGTGACATTGGTCGGTTATATGTGATATAGCCGGGTTATCGGATCTAGTGTTGTTTCGATAAGTTGTTACACATGATATTAGTCGGTTATATGTGATATAGCCGGATTATTAAATCATGAGTTGATTTTATAATCTAATGTATAATTATATATTAGATATATTACATTACATTAACTAGTATTAGCTCACTTATGATTCTTTTCTCACTTGATGTGCACATTATATATATGTGATATGTATATTTGTGTACATGTATTGTGTCATGTTTGATGATACATGATAGATGGGTGTATGAGACTTATACCATTTTAGGGTTAAATTAGGGTTTTGTTTATTTCTTAAAGAATAACAAAAGAGAGAATACTTGGTCAATGTTGTCAATCTTGGATGAAGCTTGTAGAAACATTGACAAAGTTCACTCTTTTGTCATTCCTTAGGATATTTGTTAACCCAACCCTTAACCTTATCTCTTTGTTAATTCTCTACATGAGTTAAGCATGAGGGCTTAACTCACCCATGATTGCAATAATTCATTTGGATGAATGATTCATATGAGTTCATATTCTTCTTCTTCCTCCTCAAAGCTTTCTAGCTTCAATGGAGTTGTGAGAAAAAGTGTGAGAAAATGAAATCTAAAGTGAGCCCACTTCCTACTTCATCATCCTCTACTACTTGCCATTTAGTATAGGGTGTTCTCTTCACAAAGTTCTTGACCTAGTGAAGAAATAGCTTGGGTTAGTGTCTCCTTGACGTAGATCATCTTCGGCCTCGAAGATATCGAAGCAAGCTCATTCGTTACTTCATGGGAGCCTCTCTAGAGTCCGGAGTTCACGATCGCAGCGAAGGGACTACTACACAGAGCTATTGAAGTGAAGGACCGGTCTACAATGGTTGTATTCCTTGCTCACTTTTTATTACAAAGTGTTTGCATTTGATATTCCATCGATTTCTAGTTAACGATTCTTAGTTAGGGTTAGCTAAAATGGCAAATTTTTAAATTTGGCATGGACGATGCCTCCCGAAACCTTGCTTCCGTCTTAAGTAACCCACAGAGTTGATAGAAAAAATGTGGAGTTTTGATCGTTTATTCTAAGAAGATTGAATATTTTATAAGAAAAGGACTTGTAGGGTTTATAGAATTTAGTAATTAATGGATGGAATTTTAAAAATAATTCTTTTATCTTTTAATTATTTAATACTAGAGAAATAGCGATGAATGTGGATTAAGGTTCTTGGAGGGAATTAGGGTTTCCCTCTACTGTACTGCCCCTTGTCCTTCCATTAATCTCTGTTTATCTCAAGCCCTTAACAAAACAAGTATTAACGAATCTCAAATGGTGGTCGTGACTATCATTAATTGATAGCACGCCCGATAATAGGGTTAACATTTATTTTTCTAAAGTTTATAAAAATTAAAACTTCAAAAGAAGTTAAGGTATTCTTCATCTATTATTCTACCATATCCTACAAACCCTAAATAGCAAGAATTTACTCACTCATAGATATTAGAAAAATAGAAGAGAATGCTCATCTTCGGCTTGAGGAGCTCGACGCCCTCGATGAAATTCGTCTCACGGCGCAGCAAAACCTAGAAGCTTACAAAGCAAGGATCACGCACTCATACGAGAGATTGACTAGGCCGAGAACATTCCGCCAAGGTGAACTCATGCTAGTGGTCAAGAGACCTATGATCCCCAATCGTGCCAAACGGGGAAAATTCGAGCTGAACTATGAAGGCCCGTACATCATAGACAAAGTCTACCAGGGTGGGGCTTACTTGCTCATAAATATGCATGGCGAAAGATCCTTCTGACCAATAAACTGCTGATTCCTTAAGAAGTACTACGCCCGACGAGTCACGAACCAGGTTAATGAAAGATGACGACGACTATGTCCGCTCGCTATCTTCTTGAGTCCAGACTCTAAAACTAGAAAACTACGGACCGAAATGTCCTAAAACTAATGACGGACCGTAACGTCCTTAAACTACTACGAACCGCAGCATTCCAAGGCTGACGCAAAAAAAACAGTACGTCCATAAGCGAAATGGGCACAGTTAAAAACCCGAAAGGGCTCTGTGAGTAAAAACAGTAGGGCTACCGGTGAGTTTGTGAAAACCCGAAAGGGCGCAATCTCGTTAAAAGACACTTGCAAGGTCCTCTCAACCTTGTAAGGAGAAAATACCTGCGTGAGATCCTTACGACTGAGCAACACACTCAGGGATCCCCACGATTCCTAAGGAGAAGTTACACTTACGAGATCCTCGCGACTCGTAAGGAGAATTCCCATATGAGACCCTCATGGCTCATAGGATTCAAAAGCCTTAAGATACAGGGATCTGAACCTGTTCTTAAGCCGTCATACACCCCAATTTGCTCTACAGATGGTCCAATACCGGCCCTTGTATACAATCCATGAGCACAAACAAACATCTCCCCAACAGAGACCCACCAACAATGAGGGATATCCTCATATGGTGAACAACACTTGTAAGTCCTCTCGACTTATAAAGAGAAAACACGCTTGGGAGATCCTTACGACTCTCAAGAGAAAACGCACTTAGGAGTCCTCACGACCACTAAGGAGAAAACGCACCTACAAGATCCTCACGGCTCGTAGGGAGAAATACCTTTATGAGACCCTTACGGCTCATGAAGTCAAAAGCCTTAGTCGACAGGACCTTAACCCTGTTTGCTAAGCCATTTTTGTTCGAACCGACGAAGGCAAATGATGATTCGCTTCTGGAAATATCCCAGTTGTAGCGATGCTGATGCCTAAATCGGTATCAGATCCCAAGTCCCTTACTCACGGCAAAAAGTCAGCGAGCCATAAATGCATATGAAATAGCCGAAATGATAGGGCAACTTGCAACAAAATCAGCAAGTAAAATGTATGCATACAAAAACAGCCGAAATGATTGGGTAACTCACAATAAAAAGCAGCGAGTAAAATGAAAAATAGCCGAAATGATTGGGCACCGTGAAAAATAGCCGATATGATAGGGCAATCGCGACTTTCGCGGTATAAAAAGCAGAAATGATAGAGTATCGTGGAAAGAAATAAAAAAAATGGAAGAATGAAACTTTTTCCCTATAGGCGAGTCCATACTGACCCCTGTATACGATCCATGGGCATAAACGAAAAGGGAACCACATTTCCCCACCAGGCTCTTTCAAACGGAGAGTCAAATCTCGACGGTGACATCTATAGCCTGGAGACTCACAACGGCATTCCTCCTCATTCCAGCAGGATACAGACGCGACATCCACCAAACGGAGCCATGGCAAAGTCCCTAGTTCCAGATCTCAACGACAACATCTACAGCCTAGAGATCATCAACGGTGTTCCTCCTCATTCCAGCAGGATATGGACGTGACACTACCAATCGGAGCCACGACAAAGTCCCCAGTTCCAAGACTCTGCAGTTCACAGACAACCCAAAGTCAACCCCGACACCGTAGAAAACGGAGAAAGTCAATCCCGACACCATAGAAAACGGAGAAAGTCGATACCGACACTGTAGAAAATGGAGAAAGTCGATCCCGACACCATAGAAAACAGAGAAAGTCGATCCCGACACCGTAGAAAACGGAGAAAGTAGAAAACGGACACCGTAGAAAACGGAGAAAGTCGATCCCGACACCATAGAAAACGGAGAAAGTAGGCCCCGACACCGTAGAAAACGGAGAAAGTCAACCCCGATATCATAGAAAATGGAGAAAGTCAATCCCGACACCGTAGAAAATGGAGAAAGTCAACCCCGACACCGTAGAAAATGGAGAAAGTCAATCCGGACACCGTAGAAAATGGAGAAAGTCAATCCTGACACCGTAGAAAATGGAGAAATTCAACCCCGACACCATAGAAAACGGAGACAGTCAACCCTGACACCATAAAAAATGGAGAAAGTCGATCCCGAAACCGTAGAAAACGAAGAAAGTCAACCCCGACGCCGTAGAAAACGGATAAAGTCAACCCCGACACCGTAGAAAATGGAGAAAGTCAATCTTGACACCGTAGAAAACGGAGTAAGTCAAACCTTAACCTCTCCATCGGAGCAATGCTTCGATTTGGAAACAAGTCAACTCACCAATCACTTACGAGTCCTCTCGACTTGTAAGGGAGAAAACACTCTTGGAAGATCCTTACGACTCTCAAAAGAAAATGCACTTAGAAATCCTCATGACTCCTAAGGAGAAAATACACCTACGAGATCCTCACGACTCGTAGGGAGAAAACTCTTTATGAGACCCTCACGGCTCATAAAATTGAAAAGTCTTAGGCGGCAGATCTGAACCCGTTTCCTAAGCCATCACTATCCAACAAAGAGTTCAAGAGGAACCGTTATCTATTATCTATAGGCCACACTTTCCAGAATAATATACCAACAACACAGAAAAGAAAGCGATAGTCGGAGATAAGAAATGTACACTTTATTCATAAATTCAATTGAATACAGGATACATCATATAAAAAAAGAATGAAATGAATACATGATATTCAAAGATTATAAATGTTTAATTGATACAAAAGTAGCTATTAAAAAGGAGGCCTTCTTAATAAATCAGCCAGCTGCTCGCGATCTCCTCTCAACTCCTTCTCATGATCAGCCGCCGCGGCCAACTCCGCCTTGACTCGAGCTCGTTGCTGCAAGCAGGATGAAAGTTTCTCGTCGATTTCCCGCTGAGCAGCTTCTTGATTCTGCGTAACCCGCTCTAGGAAGTCGAGCTTCTGCCTTAACGCTAGCCCGTCCGAAATGCATCACTGCATATTGTCAAAGACAGCTCTCAGTTGCGCAGTGTTTGCTTCAACCTAGGCACGCAGCCGGGCAGATTCTCCTGAAGCCTCCTCACGTTCCTTCCACCTCAAGGTTGCCTCTTGTTCGAAATGGCGGAGGAAGGGAACGCTCTGCAAAAACCATGCAGCCCGCTGGGAGTTCAAAGCTGACCCTTCCGGAGCGGGATGCCTGAGCTTAATCTTATACAGGCTGGTCTCGATCTTCCTGCAGTAGTTAACCCAAGACTCGACGACGCCCTCGCTGTGGAAGTTCATGAGCATAGCCAACATAAGATTAACTTCAGCAGCAAAATTTGCAGGGATGCGAAGGCCTCGGCGACAAGATCCTCGACAAACTCGCGCAACATTCGCAGGCTATTCGCAACACCCGTAGAAGACGGGCGCTTAAAAAAGGGCCCTGCCGGCATTAAGATGCGAGACTCAAAGGGATCTGGAGCTGGTGCGATTGCTACAAGACAAGTTATGGTCAAATGACGGCTCAAAAGATAAAGAAAATGCACGAGTGATAGAGTCTACTATACCGGTTGCAACAGGTGGCAAAGTTGGAAGTACCGGTGGCGCAACTATTCTCTCATCCCCGCCTTCAATCTGTAATGCTGCAATCAATTCAAAGAAGAATTAGCAACGACATAGTTGCCCGTAAAAGAAAGGAAAGGGATATTGGCCAAAGACTATACTCACCAACACCACCAGAGTGAGCAATCTCTGACTGGAAGGAGAAATGCGGGATCAGCACCTGATATAGGTGGTAAAAAAAGACTCCTGCAAAGTTGTGAAAATATACTGTCAGTATATGGAAGATGGTATCCACAATTTGACCAGGTATATCGCAAACCCATACCTTCCAGCATTTGAGAGAACACCAGAGATGGTGAAAGGACGGCTACCATCAGAGTAGCAACTGGTGACGCTTCTTCGGGCGGCACAACCTCAGCGCTCACCACACCTACATTCAAAACGAACAAAATGTCATCAGAGGGAACTGAAAAGGATTGCGAAACAAAAAGTAAACTGCGACCCGAGACCTACCTGATGGATCATCAGCCAAGACCGCGACGGAAGCATCACCAGGCGCATCGGTTTCTTCGCTCTCCTTCAATGGAACAGTTTCGGCGCCTGTGGCTTCATCCCCCAATTCGATAAGAGCTGTTGTGACGCTTGCGATGCCCACCGAGATCGGGGAGCCGCAAAGGGAAAGAATGGAGGTTTGGGCAGTCCTAGACTCCCGAGAGAGAGTAGCAGCTTCGGGCTCTTTAGTCGCTATCATCTCGCCTGCCACCTCATCGCCAGGACTTGGCCCTGCAGAATATAGTATATAAGAATTTGAAGATCAAGTTCTAACAAAATACTCAACGTTACGTTACCTTCAGGCAGCTTTTCGTCATCTTCCCGAGCCGCGCGCACCACCTGTCTATGGGCGATAGACAGGGCAGCTGGAGCATCTTCTGGAGGAACGGCGGCAGATGGGGTGGTGCTTGAAGCAGCACCCACAGCCAAGTTGACATCTCGTTCCCTCACCGCATGCTTTATACTCTTCTTGTCGGCCTTGGCAGTGAGAAAAGATCTCCTCAAGACCTCCGTCAAAGTGATGTCATCATCCGAACCAGGAGCTGCTTCTGGAGCCGTTACGGCGTCCGTTATCGGCTGCTTAAGCGAGGCCTCTTATGGCAATACTGAGGGGCTGGGTCTTCAGCAACCAACCTTGGAAGCGTCGCCGCATCACCATGCGGGATCTGAATCGCACTCGGGATAACCTGAGTCGAGGTAGTCCCTGCAATAAGATGAAAAGGAGGGGGTCAGACTACGAATGAAGAAAAAGGGAACGAAAGCACAACAAGCTGAAATATACCAAGGCCCAAAGAAGCACGGAGCCTCTCTTCCTCTTCAAAAGTTTTGAGAGAAGCCGCGAGAGCCTTTTCGGCAGAGATACCTATTGAAGAAGAAACCGTCAGTCAAAGCATAATAAAAAAAGTAGCAGCGGAAAAATATGGCTGAAGTATACCTGACTGTGTGATGGTAATCAGCGTTGCTTCATTGCGAGCTAGTTGCTCCGAAACCGCGATGGAAGCCTCTAGATTGGTATCATCCGGCGCAATGAATAGACCATCATTAGTCCAGTACTCGCATAAGCCTTCACTGTAAGGAGCATGGGGCTCCTGGCCAAGTACGACATCAACAGAGAAAAGCGATTTCTTCTTTTTCTGCGAGCGAATGCCAGCAGCCGGCAGTAGGAGCTTGCGCTTGGCGGGCAACTTTGGGCTGCGAGTCCCGATCTCCGTACCCGCGCTAGACTCAGGAGACGCTGCAGCTACCGCTTCCACAGGCACACGGGGTAGGGGCATCTCAGGCATAGCACATGGTACCACAACCGCAGCGGCGTCTTTCAAGGGAGGATGAACAATAGTCCATCGCTTCAGGGGAACGGCTGGATTACCAGCGGGGGAAGCACCCTTGCGATCAAGCAATAATCACTTTTCTTCCCAGATAACAGCACCCATCGCGTGCTGGTACCATGCCACATATGCGTTCAGTACTTTTGGTACGCAGCTCGGCTCGCTGATAAAGAAGTTAGACCCGGTGTTTAGCCTCATGAAATGATGCAACGCACTATGGATACCTTCCTCTGTAACCGCAGGCTCAACTAAAAAGGCTTCAAGAGGGACACCCTGATTATAGCTTGATTGTTAAGCGAAATGATGCGGGTTGTATCTCATGAACAATGCCGAATCATTCTTCCTAAACACTAAAAAGCCCGGCCTGATTGAATATAAGTGAAGAATCTCCCGAGCTTTCAAGGTAGAAGCCCCGTCCTTGAAGGTGTCCCACAGCGGCTGCACCATCTTCGAAATTCCTTGCTGATAGTTAGAACCTTATAGACGAAGGTCACGCCATCCCCGACCATACGCGGGCGAAGAATCAATCCCCGAGCCTCTCGCTGAGTCGGTTCCAAAACGGAAGCATCAACTAGCCGCATAACCCGAGGAAAGTTATGACTTTCATAGAAACGGGGCCGCTTATAGACTCCAAAAGTGCCGAGCACATGCAGCTCAGGCCACGAAGTGAAATATTGCATCGGGAAGTTTACGGGCTGCACCCCCGGCTGAGTAGTGTCGGCCGCCAAGCTAAGGCCATGGTACAGGTGAGCTAGTCCGGCGACCCCGACGGCCACTC
Organism: Agapanthus africanus; assembly: GCA_030015575.1. Lineage (NCBI taxonomy): Eukaryota > Viridiplantae > Streptophyta > Magnoliopsida > Asparagales > Amaryllidaceae > Agapanthus > Agapanthus africanus. The sequence goes on along the minus strand of JASDDO010000019.1, from coordinate 767,639,688 downwards.
GCATCCCAACAACCATTCGGTGGGCCGGGTAGAAGACGGATGGCCTCAAATGGCGAGGGTGCATCGGGAGCACAAACCAACTTAACCAAAGACCGAGAGATCCCAAGAAAAACGTCTCTTCATCGACGTATGAGGCAGCAAGCTCTGCGAAAGGAACGACCGGGGTATCCGGAAGGAAGAAGATACTCTGATCTGCCTCCGCTGCCAGCTGGTTGTCTAAACCAAAGCCAAAAGGATCGTCGAGTTTGGCGAATTTCGTGGCTTCCTTCGACAGGACTTCTGAGCGGAGAAAACGGGCGATGAAATCTGTGAAGTTAACCCCGTGGCTTCCCGATTCAAGAAATAGACTCTCATAAATATTCAACACCTTAATCAAACTTGGGAATTGATGTTGAATGGCGTTCTCCAGAGTAAGACCCATCATCACTGACTTGGCGGCAAAGACGTACTCGTCAGGAGGAAGTAGCTCCTCATAATGCTCTCCCCTGACAGGCAAGCCGGAGAGCTCTGCGAATTCCTCCAAAGAGATCGACACTTCCCAATCTAATAGAAGGAAGGTACGAGTCAGAATATTCCATTGCTCCAGGAAAGCTTTGACCCACCATACAGGGGACGTGGAATACTGGAAGAGAGAAGTATAAATCGCGGGATACAACCCGAGCTTCAGCAGCTGCGATTTCTTGGCCAGCAAAATGTACCGGGCCCACTGCAAGTATCCAGCTGGATGGCGAGGAGTCAAACCTATCATGTACAGCTGGCCCCAAGGCATGACTCGTCTTGACATATACGCCGCCCTAGAATATCCAAATCCATCGGTGGCTGTACAAGTATCGCGGCCATGGAAGGCTGAAGGAGACCCTCCGAAGTCCAGTTGACCTCCTCCAAGGTATAGTTCACTGGGGCTGGGTCGGCATAGTGGATCGCCGAAATAGGCTCCGAAGGTGCTGCGCAAGAAAAGCTAAGCCGACCCCTGATGATTTGATTATACCACGTGCCCCATAAATTAAGGTTCTTTTGCTCCGGGTCGTGATCTTTGATCAACGCGAAGACTTCCCTATCCACACGTGCTTCAAGGAATCCTCTTTCCAAACGAACAAACGGGAAAGAAATGTCGAAAAACATAGTACCTGCGCGAAAAAGAACAAAAGTTAACCGTCAATGCTACAGTTTAAGTTCTATCACTTGGTACATTAAATTCGTACCGCACTGCAATGCAATGGAAAGAAGCCAAAGGGTACCCACACAATCTAGATGACGGCTCATCATTAATGAGACTGCCTCATCATCGATGAGACACTCATTAAATAGAAAATACTAAAAGGATTCTCAGTTAATAAGGGGCCCCTCGGGCCAAGGAGTTAATCTCCCTTGAGAGTAACGCTCTGCAGACAGGGGTGACACCTGTCAACCCTAATCATGAGGGGAATAAAAATTCCCTAAGAATCCTAAAGAGCCATGCTCTGTGAAGACGATGTAATCATCCATCAAAACCCTGAAAAAGCAAAGTTTTACTGAGTTAAAACTCCGAGATCTTTAAGATCTACAAAATGAACTCTAAGAGTTCGTCATTAATGGGTTAAGAAACCCTAAAAAAGATCTCTTTAGATCTATGATCTAACAAGACCAAAGCTCTGTTGAGAAACCCTAAAAAGTCTATATGATTTGAGAAGAGCAAAGCTCTGTTGATGGATAAAACCTTAAAATATATTTTTAAGATCTATGATCTGAGAGGAGCAAAGCTCTGTTAATAAGTTCAATTCTTACAGAATTTGGACAGAGTTTTGACTCTGAAAAATTTCTTAAGGGTGGAGAGCTTGGCTCTGGAAAAGAATTAAATTCTCAGGAAACAAGAACAAAGCAAGAAGATGAACAGAGGTCATCTCAAGGCCAAAGGCCCTATTTATAGGCGCTGGAAGTCAATCCAATTTCCAAGACAATCCAACGGTGGAAAAGCTGCCACCGCTGCACTCACGTGTGATCCACATAAGCGCAATGGTGGGGGGCATTTATTTTCCCCAATCAGAGCAAAGATCTGTTCAAATTTTGAAATTTGAAATGAAGCAGCGCTTCATAAAAATACTCGCGCCAAGAGTGCCAATGCTAAGAGTCAAAGACTCTGAGGCAGCGCTCACGTGCAAAGCGCGAAAGCGCTCGTGCCAAGAGCGCCAGCGCTAAGAGTCAAAGACTCTGAGGCAGCGCTCACATGCAAAGCAAAAGAGCGCTAGCGCCAAGTGCGCCAGTGCTAAGAGTCAAAGACTCTGAGGCAGCGCTCACGTGCAAAGCACGAGAGCGCTAGCGCCAAGTGCGCCTGCGCTAAGAGTTAAAGACTCTGAAGCAGCGCTCACGTGCAAGGCACGAGAGCGCCAAGCGCTAGAACTAAATGTTCTTCACTGTTGGATCAAAAATCCAACGAAGATGATAAATTATCAAATTACCAGAATAAAATTCTGTTGAGAAAATACTCCTCAAATCTTCCCAAACAAGAAAAATTGTGCTCTGTAAATCAGAGCACCGTTGGATCAATGATCCAATGGTGATTAAAAATCACCAAGATACAGAATAATCTCTGTATGGGAAAAAAATTCCAATCTTGTTAAGAACAAGAAGATTGTTTTCTGTAAAAATAGAAGCCCTAGGATCAAAGATCCAACGGTGAGGAAATCCCCAAATCAATTAGAGAAAAGATCTCCTTAACTGATTCAATGAAACAGCCTCCACTATATAAAGGCCCCAAGACATCAGGTCTTCAAGAGAGGAACCCCCCTAAAAACTTCAGAAAAAGAGAGAAAAAACTCCCAATAGGTTTAAAGTTCTTTCAAAAAAGAAAAGGAGAAGAGCAAGCTCTAAGAAGAAGAAATTTTCTTCAAGGTAAATAAAAAGAAGAGAGACCATAACATCTCTTCAATTTTTGAGAGTTTAACTCTCCCATCATAAGAACTCATTTCTATTTATAGATCACAGATCCATAAGACAAGATCTTTCACAAAAAAATAAAGAGATCATAGTATCTCCTCATAAATAAGAACTTAGATCCATGAGACAAAGTCTCTTATAAACAGAGAATTTAATTCTCACAGCAGAAAATTAATCAGAACTGCCAAAGAAGCACTCCAATTTAAAGAAGCGCCTTAGCGCTCCAAGACTGACACTCAGTGTAAGTCTACGGTAGCGCCCTGGCCGTCTGTTCGAGGCCAAAATGCGGAAACGAAAACTTTTCTTTAACTAGAAACCGGCGCTACCGCATACTAAAAACCCGGATCGGACCATTTACCTACTACTAGCTAAATAGAGAAAGGGTAGAGAGCTATACCGAGCGATCCGTGTCCTTCGGTCTTTGGCCACCATCCCGATCTCCTTGCGGCATCTCCGGTCTCGACCTCCTCGTCGGAAAGGCACCACATCACCGAGACTTTTTACAGACTCCCACCTCTAAACCGAGGCAACTCGGACACGAAATTGGCAAGCCGACGTGTCCAAGATTGCTGTAGACTGAGTGTGGAACGCTATGTCTCGAGGGGTTGTTTGAAGTTGCCATTTGGATGTGAAGGTGGAGGAATCAACTTTTGGAGATGAGCTAAGGGTTTTTGTGCAAGCAAATGAGATTAACCCTCACACCAAAAATTTGGATAGCCCCCTCTAATTCTTGTGGCCAGCCATGATAAAGGAAGAGGGGGAGGTGAGCACAAACAAGGTGGGGTGAGCATAAGAAAAAGGGTTGAGGTAATCATAAGCCAAAAGCAAACCTCACTTCATAATCATAACCAATCCAATCTCCATCAATTCAAATAGCAAGTAATGATGGACCAAAAAGTAATCATAAGAGGCTAGAACCATCATGAACCCTCCATCACAAAAAACACCCTCCATTTTGCTAATTTGTACATTTGCAAATAAGCCCTTCCATCAAAGGAATTTCAGCCAAGAAGGAATAAAGAAAAATGGCCGAAACGGAATGCAAACTGGCAACTTCAAAAAAGCGATCCCGTAATAAATTACAGGAAAACCCCGTGACTGTATATACATACTCGCATTTGTATTCCGACCGAATAAAAATGCAATGAGACAAAATCTACACTGTATAATACTAGGATCCGGCTTAAACCAAAGCCCGCTAGTATTATCCGTCCGAACCATAACACGTGCACAAGTGCACGCGTACATTCGAACTCTGCCATAAATCCATACGGCCTCTACAGCGATTCGCCCGAAACTTGAGAAACTGTCTGTGGGAGACTCTTCAGACTCGTCAACACCTTGACTGTGGATTTAACCACTAGCACGTCAGAGGTATTAGCCGTACGTAACGGGCTACCGGGTATTGACCACAAGGGAGGTCGATGAGCGAACTCATCCTAACACCCTACTGAGCCTATCAGTGACAATATCCGTACAGTCCGGTCCGTTCATTTATGAGCATCGCATGTCGGGCCTAGGGGGTGTAGGGTTCCTAGGCACACTAATGAGGTCTCACAAGGCATCAACCATGCCAATTTCAAAAATTATCCGTGCCGGGAAACCCTAATACGGATCGTTGACTAGAGTTTTAGGCGAAACATGAAGCTAGTTAACAATTTAACTAAGTGAATGGAAATACAACCTTTGTAGATCCGGTTCTCCACCTCCATAGCTCCATGATGAAGTCCCCTTGCTGTCCAAATCCAATCCCGGGCTCTAGCGTCGGCTTCATCGGAGAAATGGGTGGGCTAGGTCATCGACAACGATGCCGAAGATGATCTACGTCGAGACATCACAAGATCAAGCTCCCACTTCACCAAGTCATGAAACTTGTGAAGAAAACACCCTATACTACTTGGCAAGAGGTAGAGGATGAAGAAATAGGAAGTGGGTTCACTTTAGAATTGGATTTCTCACTCTTTTCATCAAATCACCATTGATGGAATCAAGTTTTTCTTCTTGAAGAAGAAGAAGAAGAAGATCATATTATGATGAGAATTATGAGAAAATGGAAAATAGATTATTCTGATCATAACTACAACCATGGTTAAGTGTAGAGAGTGGACTATGGTTAAGTGGAATGGTTAGGGTTAAGCAAGAGACAAAATGGTCACTTAGTCAAAGCTTCATGAAGCTTCATGAACAAACAAAGAAAGCCACCATTTTTCTCTTTATCATTTCCATAATAAATAAATAAATAAATAGATATGAAAATCAAAACCCTAACCATTTAAATAACCATGGTTTAATCTTTACACAAACTCAAGTAAACATGTATCATCAAACATGATACAATCAAGTGCACAAAAGTATATCACATATACAACTTGTGCAATGCAAGTGAGAAAATCCATTTAAAGTGAACCAATACTAGTTAATGCAAAGTAATATATCAAATATATAATTATGCATTAAATCATTAAATCAACACTTGATTTAACGATCCGGTCATATCACATATAACCGACTAATATCCATAGTAACAACTTATCGAATCAACACTTGATCTGATAACGCGGCTATATCGCATATAACCGATCAGTGTCACAAATCACGAGAATCGAATACAGTATCACATACTAATATCATTCTCGGTCCCGCGCATATCTCATATGCGCTCCTATTTCGTTTCGCTTGAGCCAGGAAACCTCTGTGTAGGACTCTAAAGACTCGTCAATACGCCGGCAGCAGGTGATGATCATATCAAACACCCACAAGCCACAAGCAGTCTGCTAAACGTAACGGCCACCCGGGTATTGAGCGATCAGAAGATCGACGAGCAAGCCCGCTCACACTCCTGTGAATCCAACCAGTAACACTTACCGTACAGTCCGGTCTCGTCGTCTGATATGTCGCATATCTCCCCTAGGGGTGGTAAACGTCAGACCCCAATAGCTCGATAAGTCGTGTCGATATGAGATCTATAACAATTCGAGAAACTACTGGTAACACTTACCAGTAAATCTCCACAACCCTGGCCAGGGATTTCCGGTTATAGCCAATTGAACACAGCGCAATATCAACCCCCTATACCGGGAGAGACGAATCCCCTCCTATCGCTCATTGCCTCTATGTGACTCGGGACTGTACCCAAAAACCACCGTTTTGCACGCCCTCTTGGACGTGGTAAGGTGGAAATCAAAGCACAGTGGGAACCACACAAGACTCTATGACGATCTCGGGTCAACAGACTACTCTGTACCAGTGTCACCAGAGAACTGCCATCTGACGTAAGGTATAATACCATCTGGGAGTTCTCGGCGAGTCCGTCCAGTATACCCAGTCTCCACTGAGCACCCGTATATCATCTCTGATGTCAAACACCAATGGATATGGGATCATCCATCGCCCATCTGTATGGGTCGAGAAGGTATACACTAGTCTACTCTGGTATATCGATGCCCCGTCTCGATATACCCACGACTAAGGACTTTGAAGGATGTACTTATGGACTACCATGTCCCCACTAGTATGATCTGCATCATAGTTCAGGTAGTCAAGTACACATCCTAAGGGCTTTACCAACATGTAACAGAGAGACAAGCAATATACACGTTAAGGTAAAGAGTAGCCAGATAGCATACTATCATGTCGAGCAAGAAAGTCCTCCCTATATATGTCCCAGCATCCACTACAATATACATCCAATGTACAGTAATGGCCTCTAGGGCATACATATAACTAACAATCTCCCACTTGCACTAGGGCCATCTGATAGCAGTGGTTGCAGTATCTCATACTCAACCATCCCATAAAAGTCTCTCTCTGGGAAAAGGCCTTTGTGAGTGGATCCGCCGTGTTGTCCTCTGAGTCTACTCTCCTAACCTCGATCACCCTAGAGATCAACCATCTCCATGATCAGGTGACACTGCCTTAGAATATGTCTGGATCACTGATGGGACCAGCGTTCCTTGGCATTAGCCACAACTCCATTGTCACACAATGGGAGGAACAAAGTTCATCTTATGAACTAATATACACCCAGACAGCCACTTTGGTAGCATCTTAAGTAGCGATGTATCCAGCCTTTATCGTCTAGTATGCCACGGTATCTAGCTTGGAACTCTTCCAACATACCGTCCCTTTTATTGAGGGTAAAGACAATGCCTGTGACTAACTCTCAGTCGTCCTTATCACCCTGGAACCCTTCCAGTGATTCTCCCCAGGATCGGTTGATACCATCTCACTACAACTAGTGAGAATCCTAACATCCAATTAGATCTATCTCATAGATCCAAAACCCAGGATTTAGGAGGTATCACTTTGATCCTATATGGAGAATCATTGTGATAAGCGGAGATTGACCGAGCGTAGCATAGGAAACTCCTTTCTTATCAAGAGTATGTCATCCACGTACTCTATGAAGATCATCACCATACTCCCTACTACCTTTTTGTTTATACAAGGTTCATCTACCATTTTGATGATGTCAAACTCTTTGACTAAAACATCAAAACAGATGTTCCAACTCCGCGATGCCTGCTTTATCCTATAAAGCATCTTGTACACGTTTCCGCTGCTCCCACTGTCTACGAAGCCCTCTGGCTGTGTACTTATAGACGTTCTGTTCTAAAACATCATTTAGAAAAGCAGTCATGGCACCCAACCGCCAGATATCGTAGTCATGGTATGTAGCCGTGGCAACTAGGATCTGGATGGACTTAAGCATAGCCACTTGAAAAGGTTTCATCATAATCCACGCCTGGTCGATGACGAAAAGCTTTAACAAGCCTAGCTTTGAAAGTCTCAACATTTCCATCTACACCAAGTAATCTTCTCAAGATATACTTGCTCCTGATGGGGATTTAACCCTTCAGATATAGCAATCAAAGTCCATACTTTGTTGGTGTATAAGGATTCCATCTCAGATCGCTAAGCATCTAGCCATGCTTACAGAGTCCCACTCCTGATGGCCAGCTCGAAACTAGTTGGGTCATCATCTCATGATGCAATCCTCGCTCCCACTGTCCTAGAGAAACCGAAGTATTTCTCAGGTGGGTGAGGAACCCTACTAGATCGGCGGAGAGGCTGAGGTTCGTTGGTCTCTACTGAATCCTTTGGTTTTATCAAATCATCAGCTGCAGTTTGTATAGCTGGAACATTTCCAGTTCTACATAACAGATCTTGCCTCGAGCTTGTCCCGATTTTGCTTTTAGACATAGGCCGGACAATCCCAAATCTTAACTAGCTTAAGACATGGGCTCTTCCCATTCCATATCTCATATGGATTGGTAGGCAGTGATCTGATTCGAACCCTATTCAATAGGTATGCAGCTTCTCAAGCGCATAACTCCCAAAAGGAAATAGGAAACTCAGTGGTACTCATCATAGAGCACACGATATCAAATAAGGTGTAATTGCTCCGCCCCGATACACCATCGTGCTATGGTGTATGTGGAGGAATAATGCTGAGAGAGAATCTCATTCTCCTTTAGGATAGTCCAGGAATTCCGTGCTCAAGTATTCTCCTCCTTGATCTCATCAAAGGACATAATACTTATACCCGTATTGGTTCCCTACTTCTAACTTATATTCTTTGAATATCTCAAAAGGTTCGGACTTGTGTTTCAACAGGAACATATGTCTGAATCTAAAGAGATCATCAGAGAATGTAATGAAGTACAAAGAACCGGTCTTGGCATGTGTAGACAGGGGACCTTTATATATCAACATGTATCATCCCAAGAGTTCACTAACTCTTTCTCTGTTTCTAATAAACAGAGCTGGTGTCATTATATCTTTGTGACATGACTGGCAAGTTTTACAAGATGTAAATTCAAACAGATTTAAATATGCATCTAAATGTAACTTCAGCCAGTCGGGTCACATTGATATGACCTTGTCTACAATACCTCAAGAAGGATTCGTTCAGTTCTGAACTCTTCCTCTTGTGTGTGTTCTGTATACTAAGAACTGTAATTTGATTTAGAACATTAATGCTTTTAGATAACGTGCCTGAACCGATCAACTTTTGATATAGGAAATGTTCAAAACATTATCCAACAATACAAAATTTTATCATTTCTTTACTAATAAAGAGAGTGATTTGATTTTGTATATCAGGTTCGGTATCTAATAACATTTGTTCAGAATCAATGTACTGGTAATACAGGGTGACAGTGACCAACAGACTTGGCTGCAACACTTGCCCCGTTTTCTGTCTCATGAAACTTATCACCCGTTCTCAGTTCTCTACCTTCTTGCAGCCCTATGTAACAGATTACATATCTGGGATCCTGATCCGGTATCATATACCCAGGATGCGGAGGATACTGAGAAACAGTTCTTAGTAACGAACACACCCGAAGGTGATGCATCAGCATGCACTCTCTTCGTTTGGGCGGCACGGGAATTCTGGTAATCCCCAATTTTCTGCTCTGTCTTATAACAATTATAAGTTAGAGCGGGACCAACGTTCCCCAGCTCAGTATAACAAGCGGGTTCGGTCAATAATCCGTATTATTATCTTGATTAAGGCGTCATATGGTCGCTACCTGGAGAGAGAGAGAAGAAAACACTCAGCGTATGCTCTTGCAAGATCAGATTGGTTATTATTTTATCTAATCAGGATGGCTCCCACTGTTTTTATCAAATCTTCCTTCAAACCCTAAAAGGAAAGACTAGCCGGGATTAATTACACACTACAAGTTCGCCAATCTTTCAGCCAGGCCAGTGTCGGTACTTTGAGGGAGGTCCCCCGTGCTTTCGCACGAACCTAATTACAGTAAACCTCGTTTTCCCAGAGGCGTAACCTCGTTAACACCTTTCTAGACACCTACTTGATCGGCTAATTGTAATGTGTAAAACTCTCCCAGGAGTAACTCTTACTCGCAGCGGGTATCGGGATCCAACTATCTCATAGAAGGTATGCAATCTCATTGCAAATTTCAACACTTGAAATTCCCGATAATATTTTGCCCCGAACGATCTATGACCTTGACAAGGTCAACAAACCATAGATCGCAAGTCAAGTTCAACCCGTCATTTCTTGATTGAATCAAACCCACCCGCACGACCCTTGACAAGGTCAACAAGGCCGCACGACTACCCTAACCCAATCTGCATCATATGCATAAGCAGATAAATACTGGTTAGCTACCGTACACTACGCCTTGACAAGGTCAACAAACGCAGCACGAATACTAAACAGGACTTATCTGAAATGACGGAGGGCTACGACAGGTTTTTCTGAAAACCTATTGCGTAATGAACTTGATATCGTTGTAGAATCAAATGATTTTAAAATGGAGTGCTTTTGAGGCTTTTCTAGTTTTGCTAAAGGGGTCACTCCCGGTGAAGGGATCGTCGGCCCTTTCCTCGTCGAATGAGGTGCGGGATATATCATATATATCACTGTGCAAAGCAAAAACTATAGAAGCAATCAAAAGACAAACCGAGAATTGTAGCATCTGCCAGTTATTGCTAAAGGAGTCACTCCCGGTGAAGGGATCTCGGTCCTTTCCTTATCGAATAAGGTGCAGGATATATCATATATACCGCTGTGCAAAGCAAGAACTGTAGCTACCTGTTTTATTTTTGAAATTCAATTCTACAACATCTTTAGGTTTCTTTTATTTTCATTAATCATATTAATGAAGTCCCATCATTTAAATCACCTAAACATCACAGATAAATACGACGTACACTTATGCCATCCGCATTCGCCTCGATGTCCCCTCGTGCACCGTTAGGTTAGGTAACTAACGGTAGAGCGGGGCAGGGCTAGCGCGGGTGTAAAACATAAGTAACGTCTATATAATATATCATATATACTATATACTGTATCTATCACAGAACATCACATGATCACATCACAGATATCGCAGCAGAAGAAACATATGAAATATTGGATATACTAGGACGTCCGTGTTTTCAATACGAGCCAGTATAAAACACGGATTCCATGGTCGCGATGAATAGCCAAACCCACACCCCTAGACCCCTACGAGAGCGGCAAGCAACCCTACCAATTCTAGAGTTAGGAGACCCGGACTCAACTCCTCGAGTTGGTCTCCCACTGGACTCCAGAACCCGGTTACTTGTGCCCTCCTCCTTGGGTCTATCCTAATGCGGAAAAGTAAATAATATATAAAGGGTGACATCTTCCGCAACCTGGAAGTGCCCCAATAAAAGAATATTACATACAAGTTTTTACACGAATGAAAATGAAAAACACTCATCTCACATAAAAAACCACGGGCTATTCAAACACGACAATCCAATATAACATATCCAGCAACACATAACATCACATGTCATCAACGTAAGTAAATATGTGCATCCCAATTGTCGTTGACATATAGCAACGAAACCGGCGATATCACATATTACACTTACGGTCACAGAAAAGAAAGTGTAAAACTACAACAGTTGGAATCCGCAACCTCTTTAGACATCGCATGCCTAATCAAATGAATTCCTTAAACATCGCATGCCTAACAATTATAAACCCCGCATTTTAGTCTCATTTATCGAAAACTCTTTTCAATATCAAGTCGGGCAATTCAACAAGATTCCCGACATCCTGATCGAATACTCGTCGCAAACTTCAGTAGGCGGCCGCACCCCCGATACCGTCGACGAAGTGCACCAAGGCGGAACACCGCTACCGCGAGCACCCGAACGGATGCTTTCGGCGACGGGGTTCTCCTACAGTCACTTGGTCGGGGCTATGGAGCGAGGCTGTCTATTAAGTTTACCCGGCGAGTATCCGCGTACGCTACGTGATTGCGACGGACTTTTGATCACATCAAAATTCCGTGGCAACCGATCAAGTGAGACTAAACTGCTATGTTTATAACATTCATTCAGTTATCTCATAACTACTTGTGAATTCTAATTATTGTATCCCATTCCAGATAAATAGAAAATGTTAAACTTTCTGATCAAACATTCAAACACCCAAGTTTTCCCGAAACAGCTCAACACATGAAACAAGTTTAAAAACATACAGTTCATGCCTCAGTACCAACGGTCCAGCCGTAGAAGGGTCAAGCCAACGCCTCACATGTGGCACGCCGTACTGCCCCAAACCCTATGGTTCAAAGGGCAGTTCAAGATGATCACATAATCGAGTTAAAGTTTGTTGTCTTCTAGAGAGTCCATCGCGTTACTTGCACTACATAGAACGTTATTAAACCACGGAAAGATCCAACATTTGGAAATTTCCCAACAGGGGAAAAAATGGGTATTTATATCCGATCGAACTTTTTAACATATTCAAAAATTATCCGGAATCCACATAGACAAAATCTGATAATCCGATCGAATCATCGAATCCCCAAAACAACCCCAGAAAATTCAACTCTTGAATAAATATTAAAAATTCACATAAAACTCAGCACTGTAAAAGAGAAATTATTGTGCAAATGTTGAGGGCTGACGTCATCAGAGGGCCGCGGAACCGCCGCAGAAGCTAGGCTTCTGCCGCGGTTCCGCCGCAGGTTTGAGGTATCATTGGTCAAATTTTGCACCGTAATTCTTATAATTCCCTGCTGAATTTTTTAAGCATTTTTAATCTGGAAAAAACGCAGTTTTTGGAAAAAGTCCAGAGAGCAATTTGGTTTTTAGGGTTTCGGTTCGATCGGGTTTCAAACGTCGTCTACACTTCGCCTAAGGCTCTAGCTAGGCTCTGATACCACTGTAGGGTTCCTAAGCACACTAATGAGGTCTCACAAGGCATCAACCATGCCAATTTCAAAAATTATCCGTGCCGGGAAACCCTAATACGGATCGTTGACTAGAGTTTTAGGCGAAACGTGAAGCTAGTTAACAATTTAACTAAGTGAACGGAAATACAACCTTTGTAGATCCGGTTCTCCACCTCCATAGCTCCATGATGAAGTCCCCTTGCTGTCCAAATCCAATCCCGGGCTCTAGCGTCGGCTTCATCGGAGAAATGGGCGGGCTAGGTCATCGACAACGATGCCGAAGATGATCTACGTCGAGGCATCACAAGATCAAGCTCTCACTTCACCAAGTCATGAAACTTGTGAAGAAAACACCCTATACTACTTGGCAAGAGGTAGAGGATGAAGAAATAGGAAGTGGGTTCACTTTAGAATTGGATTTCTCACTCTTTTCATCAAATCACCATTGATGGAATCAAGTTTTTCTTCTTGAAGAAGAAGAAGAAGAAGATCATATTATGATGAGAATAATGAGAAAATGGAAAATAGATTATTCTTATCATAACTACAACCATGGTTAAGTGTAGAGAGTGGACTATGGTTAAGTGGAATGGTTAGGATTAAGCAAGAGACAAAATGGTCACTTAGTCAAAGCTTCATGAAGCTTCATGAACAAACAAAGAAAGCCACCATTTTTCTCTTTATCATTTCCATAATAAATAAATAAATAAATAGATATGAAAATCAAAAACCTAACCATTTAAATAACCATGGTTTAATCTTTACACAAACTCAAGTAAACATGTATCATCAAACATGATACAATCAAGTGCACAAAAGTATATCACATATACAACTTGTGCAATGCAAGTGAGAAAATCCATTTAAAGTGAACCAATACTAGTTAATGCAAAGTAATATATCAAATATATAATTATGCATTAAATCATTAAATCAACACTTGATTTAACGATCCGGTCATATCACATATAACCGACTAATATCCATAGTAATAACTTATCGAATCAACACTTGATCTGATAACGCGGTCGCATATAACCGATCAGTGTCACAAATCACGAGAATCGAATACAGTATCACATACTAATATCATTCTCGGTCCCGCGCATATCTCATATGCGCTCCTATTTCGTTTCGCTTGAGCCAGGAAACCTCTGTGTAGGACTCTAAAGACTCGTCAATACGCCGGCAGCAGGTGATGATCATATCAAACACCCACAAGCCGCAAGCAGTCTGCTAAACGTAACGGCCACCCGGGTATTGAGCGATCAGAAGATCGATGAGCAAGCCCGCTCACACTCCTGTGAATCCAACCAGTAACACTTACCGTACAGTCCGGTCTCGTCGTCTGATATGTCGCATATCTCGCCTAGGGGTGGTAAACGTCAGACCCCAATAGCTCGATAAGTCGTGTCGATATGAGATCTATAACAATTCGAGAAACTACTGGTAACACTTACCAGTAAATCTCAACAACCCTGGCCAGGGATTTCCGGTTATAGCCAATCGAACACAGCGCAACATCAACCCCCTATACCGGGAGAGACGAATCCCCTCCTATCGCTCATTGCCTCCATGTGACTCGGGACTGTACCCAAAAACCACCGTTTTACACGCCCTCTTGGACGTGGTAAGGTGGAAATCAAAGCACAGTGGGAACCACACAAGACTCTATGACGATCTCGGATCAACAGACTACTCTGTACCAGTGTCACCAGAGAACTGCCATCTGACGTAAGGTATAATACCATCTGGGAGTTCTCGGCGAGTCTGTCCAGTGTACCCAGTCTCCACTGAGCACCCGTATATCATCTCTGATGTCAAACACCAATGGATATGGGATCATCCATCGCCTATCTGTATGGGTCGAGAAGGTATACGCTAGTCTACTCTGGTATATCGATTCCCGTCTCGATATACCCACGACTATGGACTTTGAAGGATGTACTTATAGACTACCATGTCCCCACTAGTATGATCCGCATCATAGTCCAGGTAGTCAAGTACACATCCTAAGGGCTTTACCAACATGTAACAGAGAGACAATCAATGTACACGTTAAGGTAAAGAGTAACCAGAAAGCATACTATCATGTCGAGCAAGAAAGTCCTCCCTATATATGTCCCAGCATCCACTACAATATACATCCAATGTACAGTAATGGCCTCTAGGGCATACATATAACTAACAGGGGGTTAGTAAATGTCAGACCCTCAAAAGCGGTACAAGTCGTGTCGGAGTGTAGCCCAGAACACCCTGAGATACTACTGGAATACCTACCAGTAAATCTCCTGCCTTGGCCAAGGTCTTCGTGTAATGGCTCTCCTAGACACAGCACGACCTCACCCCCAATACCGGGAGAGACGAACCCCTGCCGATCCGCTCACTGCCTCTATGTGGCTCGGGACTGTACCCAACTAAAACCTGTTTGCACGACTCCTTTGAGCCGTGGTACGGTAGTAAACAAAGTACAGTGGGAACTCACACGAGACAAATGACGATCTCAAGTCGATGAACTAACCTGTATACATGTCACCAGGGAACTGCTGTCTGACGTCAGGTATAATACCAACTAGCATGTTTCCGGCGAGTCCTGTCCGGTGTACTCATAACCCAATGAGCACCTATATACATCTTAGGTGAGCCAACTGACCCCAGTGGCTTGTAAGACCGGCCACCGCCCCTCGTCGGGGTCTCGACTGAATACACTAGTCTACTCTGGAGTATCGATGCCCTGTCTCGAAAACTCCCACGACTAGGGACCTTTTAAGGATATGCTTATAGACCCTAGCTCCCACGTATATGATCGCCATCATACTGCTGGCAGTCAAGCAAGAATCCTAAGGGCTCTATCAATGTGTAATAGTGACCTGTAAGGTCATGTGAAACAGTACACGATGATAAAGACAAACCAGATAGCATACTATCATCTTGAGTAAGATTGTCCTACCAGTATAGGACCTCCCTCAATCATTGCAATCACGTACCTGTGATCCAATAATTAACTCTGAGGGCACTATATCCAACACTCAGTGCCTCCAGCGCTCCAAGCGCTATTTTCTAAGAAGCGCCGCAGCGCTCCTAGCGCTCCAATTCTAAGAAACGCCGCAGTGGTCCAAGCGCCCCAATTCTAAGAAACGCCGCAGCGCTCCTAGCGTTCCAATTCTAAGAAGCGCTACAGTGCTCCTAGCGCTCCAATTTAAAGAAGCGCATCAGCGCTCCAAGTCTAGCGCCAAGCACACCATGTGCTCCTCACGTTGGCGCTATTTTATAAAGAGCGCTCTGCACTCTTTGGTTGGCGCTCAGCGCCAAGCGCGCCACGTGCAACTCACGTGGGCGCTGCTTTTATAAAGAGAGCTCTGCACTCATTGGTTGGTGCTCAGCGCCAAGCGCGCCACATTCCACTCATGTGGGCGTTGCTTTTATAAAGAGCGCTCTGCACTCATTGGTTGGAGCTCAGCGCTAAGCATGCCACGTGCCTCTCACATGGGCGCTACTTAAAAAGGAGCGCTCCGCACTCATTGGTAGGAACCAAGAGTCATAATGAAGAGTGTCTAACACTTAGTAAAGGACAAAAAGAAAAAGCGCTATCAGAACCCAAATCAATACTCAGCATTGTTGATTAAAAAAGGGCTGAGAGTAAACAAATGTTCAACATTTAATTCCAAATGAGTAGACCAAGTCCAAAAAAGTGTTAAACACTTTATTCAGAACAGAATGGACTAATCCCAAGGTGGCCATGAATCCTTAGCTCAGACCAACCAAGCCCATGTGCTCACAATTTCCCTAATTGGTCTTAATACCAAATTAGATCTCTCAACCAACATTGGTTCAAGGGTACATCTCTTCATACCTCTGATACACATCGCTGTAATTCTTCAGCGTCTTCAGAGAGATGGCAGGTCCCAATAACCAATAACTTTTGGCGCATCCCCAAATGGTTAAACCAAAACCATACAGACTATGATGTCTTTAAACCAGACTACGATGTCTCTAAACCAGACTACGATGTCTCTAAACCTTACGGACCGTAATGTCCTTAAACTAACTACGGACCGTAATGTCCTTAAACTAACTATAGACCGCAACGTCCCTAAACTAAACTCTATGGACTATAACGTCTTTAAACTATGGACTATGATGTCCTTAAACTCCACGGATCGTAATGTCCTTAAACTAACTATGGACCGCAACGTCCCCAAACTAAACTCTATAGATTATGACGTCTTTAAACCTTGGACTATGATGTCCTTAAACTCCATGGACCGTGATGTCCTTAAACTAACCATGGACCGTAACGTTCTTAAACTAAAACGATAGAGCCCAAATGCTCTTTCGCTGGATCTAAATGACCCTAAAATCCTGTTAAGTAGATCTTAGTATAAAATTAGACTAACGTATCCTTAACAACCATTTAAGTCGATCTTAATCTCAAACGAGATTAACGGTCCTTAAATCAATCCAACTACAGATCCCTCAACTGACATTGGTTCAAGGGTACATCTCCTCACACCTCTGATATATGTCGTTGTAACTCTTCAACGTCTTCGGAGAGGTGGCGGGTCCCGACAATCAATAAACCCAATGGACCGCAACGTCCCTAAACTAAACCCTACAGACTATGATGTCTCTAAACTAGACTATGATGTTTTTAAACTCCACAGACTATGATGTCCTTACACTTATGGACCGCAACATCCCTAAACAAAGACGATAGAGCCCAAATACTCTTTCGTTGGATCTAAATGATCCCAAAACCCCGTTGAGTAGATCTTAGTCTAAAATTAGACTAACGTATCCTTAAGAAATGTTTAAGTTGATCTTAATCTCAATGAGATTAACGATCCTTAAACCCAACCCAAACCCAAATCTAAGAAAATATGGATTTGGACTAATCCAAGCCCTACGGGCGACAACATAAATTAGTCTTCGTATACAATCCACGGGCAACCAAAAACAAAACAAACACATACGACACGAAATGACCATCTGGAGAAGGAGAAATTGGTTACCGCGATGCGGTAGCGTAATTAATTGCAGGGGCTTGCACCTGCAGGGAAGAGCATCCCTACAATCAAAAACCCCTCACAATGTGGAGGAATCTGACGAAGTCTACTACATCGGCCGCATCCGTCTAAATCTCTGATACACGGTGCCATAAATCAACTTGGCATCTTCGGAGAGGTGGACGGTTAAAACCCAATAGTATCTGCCCCCAAATTCAGTCAAGACGACCTACGCATTTCCGTCTCTGTCTTCGGTGGAGAACAAGGTATTGATTTAATAATTTACGTATATGTATTTCGATATGTATATTCTAATATTATGTTCTTTGTTTTATTCTATCTCTTCGGGAATTCGTATTTCGGTACGAATACAGGTACGTATATACAGTAGAATGTAATCCGTAATTTTAAGATAACATTCTAGAAAGTGGACACCTCATTTAGTTTTTATCCATTTATTTTAAATGGAAATGAGGTGGATAATGGAGAGAGGGGAGTATGGTGACAACTATGCTTGCATAGTGTCGCAAAAATAAATTTTTAATTCATTTATGCAAACTATTCAAGCATGGTGGGTATTTTAAATTAGAAAAAAATGTTTTACAAAACCTTGCCATGATGATTTCTCTCTCATGGATGGCACATTATTTTTGGAGGTGAGTTTTTCTTCTCACCATTAGCTTCACTCCCTCCCTAGTTTTCCATGAGCTCCTCCACCTTCAACCTTAACCTCCTCTGTACAATCTCATGAGTTGAGAATCAAGAAAGGAGGTGGGATAGATAAATACATGAATCCCTTCACCACATCCTAGGCATTCTAGATTAGAAATCTAGAGTCCCTAGTTGCTTCACTTGTTTATGGTGTGGAGCTAAAGCCAAGAGCTACATCTCTCGGGTGGATCATCTTCGACGGA